>VDFB02353493.1:135096543-135201595 GCA_007258455.2 Sequoia sempervirens
AATCTCATAGTAATAACAATATATTGATTCTATATATATAGATACACATATATATAATATATAGATATGTATATATATATGTATATCTATATATATGTATATATATATAGGCATATCTATCTATATATGTGTGTGTGTATAGATATACATATATATAATATATAGATATGTATATCTATATATATATATGTATATCTATATTATATATATATGTATATCTATATATATAGGCATATATACATATATATATATATGTATATCTATATATATGTATATATGTATATATATGTATATAATTATATGCCTCTATGTACATGTATACATATATCGATACATTTGTATGGGCATGCATGTTTTTCATCATACTTGTGTATCGATACATATATACATATGGATATATGTATATACTATATGTATATATATACACATTCGATTCACACAATAGCCATACACAATTACTATTGTATTGATAATCACCTACATGTGTTATATCTTTACATATACATATACATGTTAGATCCAATTGGCATGCATGTGTTTAAATATATACACATACTCCACATACATCCTACTCATCAATAGAAACATAGTAATACAAGAAATAACTCATAAGCTCAAACATATAAACATCACCCAATAATGCACTCAATAGTAAACAAGACTCTTACTAATGTAGACACCTCAACTTTAAGGATGACTTACCAACTTACCACATAATGACTTAACTCAATTACTCTACTATGGTGTGTGTAAGCTCAGATAGTTTATGTTACTAGTTACTTGACTAAGATCTTCTCTTGAGTGATACTTCCCCTCCACCTAGGGGAATTGAACATATACCTACAACCACTAACACATGTGCACAACAGTCAACTATTCACAAAATATGCAGTATACATAATACATATCCAAAGTTAGAATATCAATTCAATAACCATCCATTTCACATATATGCAGTACTTTTTATAACATTAAATGAGATGACATTCATTCATAATGCATTGATAACAAAGTGTAAGCACAATTTATTGATCTTCAAAATTCACATTACATTCACATTTACCATACATAGTAATAGTAAATAGTAATAACACAATCAAGGTGTAACAAAAACATTGCAAATAAAGAGATATGGGAAATAAAAAATCACAAAAAATGGGAAGAAAATAAAACAAGAAAATGTGACTACCATAAAAAGAAATCATGTACATCTTTCTAGTATTTTAGAGAAGAATTTCTAATTTTTTTTATCTATTTTTCCATTCTTCTTTTTTAATATGATTTTTTAATGGTTCATTCAAATGAAAGAATATTTTTGGATAATAGTTATTAGAATAGCCATTATAATAGATATAATTATATTTACCCTAAATATCTCTTGACAAAGCTTGGGCCTCTTGAGGCAAACTTTGCAATCACTAAGTTCAATAACAATATTATGACTATTAATTTGGATTTACATATTATTTTGTTTATCTTTTATAGTTAAAACTTCAATGTTTGTTCCTAGTGTGCTCTCTTACATTTTTTCAATAGATGATTTAATTTAAATTTTCTATCATTGTATTCATGCATGCAACCTTTGTTAAAATATTACACTATTTGACCTCTTATAGATTAATCTCTAGATGCCTATGTTTCTTTCAATTTTTGGATCTATATGTATCCTATTTCATTTTTCTAAATTCTATGCATAATAATTTATTAATATTTTCCAAATGATTTTTGAACCCTACAATTCCCTAATATCACCTACAACCAAAATTCTTACCACAAAGAGAGAGAAGAATAAATTACTTGTTATATAACTTGAGAATTGATTGATTCAAAAAAGCAACTGAATATTCTTATGAATTATAGATTTTAGATGATTACAATATAAAAAATTCATTATGAAAGGAAAAATAAAAAAGTAACTCTAGATGAAACCTTGGGTGAGTATTAAATTATATCATGAAAAGTATCATCATCCTATGATTTGAGACAAAAAAACTCACAACATAAGAATAGGAAAACACTTTCCTAAGTTTAGCTTAAGTGCAGTGAAATTAAAAGGGAACCTAACTAATTAATAAATTAGGTTTTTTTCCTATTTTTCTCTAATAATTAGCAAGTGAGAGGGATACTAAAGTTATTTTTTATATCTTTAGATTAGATTTTATTTCAATAATTTCCTTCCTTTCCTCCCCAAAAATTAGGAAATTCATTCAAAATCTATTAAGAGTTAGCTTTTGAAATCTTGTAGTTTATTTCATAGTTGCAAGTCTTATTATTGTGAGATTTTCCATGTTGACGCAAGTTTGCAACTAAGTGTATATTTTATCATCAATAACTTTGCAAGCTTGATCAAACACTACTCAAAAGATTTGGTCTACATATCATTTTATTTGAGAATGTATCATCCATTGGTGACTCTATTGGTAGCTTAATCCTTATTTTTTATTTATTTTTAGATCATGGTAGCCCATAATATCTAAGTGCATCTATATATTTTGGTAAGGAATTTACTAATTTTAACATGGTATTCAAGTGGTCCATTATAATAATGAAAAGGGTGCTAGATTATTGAAGTGGCATTGAAACCATTGCCTCACTTCTATGGAGGTGGGTTAATTTCTCCTACAAATCATATCCAAGATATTGTTAATCTATACAATATTCATAAAATTATGGAAGAATATGTTGCTTTCTAGTTGCTTCTTTTTCTCTCAACAATAAACTCTGCGAGTCATATAGAAAATTATAACCTATATCAATTTCAAGTCAAAAACAATTTGGTGATTTGATTTTCAATCAATCTAGAGATAATGTAGATACAAGCTCTCTTCTTTAGTTTTTCACCACATTCAAGAGATATCCTACAAAGTACATCCATGATTTTAATTCATGATTTGGTAAGGTATGAAAAATATTTCTAGTTAATATTGAGTCACCTCTTAGTTTCACCTTTCTATACTTTTAAGATTTAGATCATAAAATTTTCATTATGATACAAGTTCTAGGAGGAAATACCTAGCAATAATATTATGAGCTCACTTTTATAGTTGAAATAAAACTCATAGAATTTGGAAAATTGTCTCATTTTCTTTTCAAAACATTAATTTTCAAGAAATTATTCCTTACCACTTGAGTTTTACTGTATTATAAAACTGATAGTAATACTCATCCATCAACTCGCTTTATTGATTTTATAAGTCAAGAAGAGATGCATTGAATATGAAGTTGTGTAGAACTCAATCTCTTATGAGATCAATAATTTAAAGGGGAAAAATCATGTACCAAGGTTAACAAAATTTTGTGCCTAAAAACCTTCATGAGTAGACATATGCATGAAATTAATCCATAGAAAAACCCCTTAGTCACAAAAAACACTTCAAAATTGTTCCTTTTAGGCCTCTATGATTTCAAATTTGAATTTTTCTAGCCAATACAGGTACTACATCAAGTTTTTAATCCAAATGGATATGAAAATTGAAGTTTCAAAGGGCATAAAACAGAAAAACATGTTGATTTTTTATACCTAATAGGTTTAGTTGATTATGAGCATATTGCATATTTAGAAAATATAGAAGCATGTGCAACAATGAATCTTATAGCTTTGTATCCATTTGATGTGTTTTCTCATACCTTTTACAAATAAATTAGAATGAAATAAAAAATGTTATATGAAAAAAAATAGTTGCAAAGAGAGTTTATGCATTATCAAACAAAGGTAGGATCAAGTGAAGAAGAAAATGAGGAATATTCTAATGATGAGTTTACAAGTATTATAGAAGCTTGAAAGTATTCAGATGGTGATGATACTTATCTCCTTTAGAGGAAGAAGTATGGCACAATATTATCATAGAAAATTCAAAGAATGAAGATTTCATTGATCTATTGATGAGCTCGCATAGTTTATACAGGAGGATAAAGGGCATTGTTCGATATGGAAAATATTGATATTAGTGAAGAGAAAATTATTGGTTTCTTTTTTAAACATATTTTTACATTATTATGAAGAGAGAAGAAATGAGGATGGAATTCCAATTGAATTCAAAACCATCTTAGGTAGCTCCATCACCTTCAAGCCCAATTTTGGCATGTTCAAGATGGATCTCAAGCATGAAGATGAACATGAAAATGAATTAACCAATGCTTTACATTTTTAGAAGTTTCTAAATAAAAGCAAGAGAATAAGTTAAAATGGTTGGTATTTACCTCACACCCCTATCAAAGGTAACATTTATATCAAAATAAGTGGCATCCTAGATGGAGGGAAAAAAATTTGGAACATCAAGGAGCAAAGAAGTATATATGATTTTTTTGTGCAATTTTTTTAGATATCTATTATTTTTAAAAGAAAACAAAAGTTATAAAAGAAAGTTATTTTGTAACCCTTATGAGCGGACACATTCTCATTGATTTTTATACAATAGATATATTACAACTAATTAAAAAATATATAATTTTTAGTTTGTTGGTTTTTTAATAAGCACACTAATAGCATGTTGGGAGCAATGGATAGTATATCAGTTGAAGACAATTACAAATATATATATAATCATATTGTGCGCTGTGTTTGGCTGGTGTAGTTGGTTATCACGTTAGTCTCACACACTAAAGGTCCCCATTACGAACCTGGGCTCAGACAGGCTTACAGATCTTTTGTTTTTCTCTTTTATTAAACAGATCGTGATGGAGCGAGTCGTAGAGCAAGACATTGTAACGGTGTTCTGCTCGATTGGAACCGGGGATCAGACATTATAGTAACTTATTGAATCTGTAAAGGAGTTCACCATATTATAAAACTAGTAAAGATATAACCTTCCACATCTTAGCAATAGCTCATCAGAGTGGCGCAGCGGAAGCGTGGTGGGCCCATAACCCACAGGTCCCAGGATCGAAACCTGGCTCTGATACATGGTTAATATCAGATGAGGCTTCTATGGTTTTATTTTGCTCAGTAGCAGACTGAGAACCTGTATGTCCCATTGTCTTAAAGAGTACGCTGAGGCTTCAATTGTCTTTGCTTTCGCCTTCCAACCTCAATGGATGGAGAAGGAACATAAGCTAAGCTAAGCATGTCATTTCTCGCATTTACTTGAAAATGAATATTACCGTCGACAATCTTATTGTTATAGAAGGAAGTTATTTTATAACCCTTATGAGAATGGGCGCATTCTCGTTCATTTCCATATAATAATTATATTACACTTAATTAAGAAATACATTACAAGTTTTAGTTTGTTAAATTTTTAATAAGTACAATTATAGCATGTTGGGAACTAGTTGAAGGAAAATATATATATGTGTGTTTGAGATTTTTGAGTTAGTTTATGTATCATTTTAGTCCTTAAAATATTATTTTTATCATATAATGAATCTTATTCTGATGGAAAGGTGCCACATCTAGATTTGATGCATGAAGTCATGTTTCGCTTTCAGATCACTAGAATTGTAGTTTGATTCTCTAGCAAAATCTATATTGAGGATACTTTATTGATACTTCCACATTTAGTACCTTGATAGTGGAAATATTCAATGGAAGAATGGAGGCTCTAGGGTAGCTTTCTATTATTGTGAGGCTCTATAAATAGAGGGATGTCTTAGGAGTCAAACTTCTAGTGCTAAATTTTTATTGAATCATAACCCTTGGGTATCCCTCATTAAAAACTAATCTAAGAGATATTAAATGGGCTTACCTTAGAATAATTTTGTTTAAGTGTGCTTTTCTAGTGCCTTAACCCCTTTCAAAATCCAAGAATTTGGTTTTAAAGTATTTTTCCATGCATTTCTACTCTTAGATAAAAAATCCCCCTTTATGATATTGCTATCAGGATTCAACCGTGTAATTTCGAGTCAAATCCCCCTTTACTACAATTCCCAACTACAATTTAATTTTCATGCATTTTCCCACCTTCTTTATGCCCTGCTAATTTTCTTCCCAACTATAATTTAATTTCCATTCATTTTCCCACCTTTATGCCTTACTCATTTTCTTCTTTTTCCTTTAGAAAACAAATGACCATTTATAATATCTATTTTGACCACCTATCTCCACTTTAGCTTCCTTTTCCCACCCAAGTTTAATTCATTTTATCTTTTCTACCTAACTCTTTGAGGTGCGATTTTGACTCCTTAGTGAAGTGTACTATTTTTCTTCACCCTAACTAACAACTTCATTTCCATATTAGATCCCTACCTTGTTTCACTTTAAATAAATATTTTATCCTCTTCAAGTTAAAAGTTTCTTTCCTACCAATAACTTTGAACACTCAAGCACTAGTCAACAAATTTTTGCACATACCAATATTAATGACATTCATAACACTTTGATGAACCAATTGATTTCAAAAGCCATGCAAACACATTAGGCATTAGATTTAGAGTCCTATTTAATGCTAAAATTTATTGAGGATCTATGGGAGAGCATCCTCACACTCCTATAAGTAATTATAAGGAGATTTATATAAGATTATGTGGGTGACTTTTCTATCCTTGTGCTCAAATTATTAGGCCATTAATTCTCAAAATTATAATGAATATCTTAGAGAACACAATTTTAGGAACATTATTAAGAGATATGTTCTTGCACAAATTATTAATGAAATTAATGACCATGGTGGGAAATCTTAATGTGACACATACCATTATTATTGCTCATTTTCTCTTTTGATGGGGGGTTTTATTTAATGTAATTTAATCTTTCTTTCAAGTCATTGTTCCTATTATTTTTATAGATCTATACGGAAATAAGGTTACTCTAGAACTTAAAACCATGCTAGTCTAATTCATGGTTGGAGAAACAACATTTGTGAAACTAGAAGAACTAATATTGTAAGTTATGTTTTTAATGTAATGTCTCCATGATATTTTTATGATTTTAGAGGAATCACTTAGTCATATCTAGGGTTTCTTCCTTACCACATTTTTGGCATGGGGTATGTGCAGGATCATGATGGGCCAAAAAGTGGCAATATGATGGGCATGTGGCTAACGACTATTTTTTTACCCAAAATTGACAAAATGAAAATGGTTTTTAAAGGAGATTCTCAGCTTTCCACCGATAGAAATTATGCTTTACTTTGAATTTAATAAGTAATTATTATTCATTTTCTATTCAAATTACGACTAAAGTCCTGATTGATAGGCTGATTGAAAAATATCTATATAGTTTTCAAATGGTATCACATTTTTTGAATCCAAAACATGCGTCACATTCTATGTTTCACATACTATAGGATTAAAAAAAGAAAAATTGAATTTCATGAAGTGTTGACCAAGTTAAGGTGGTCAGACATACGAGATTTTATATTTTTTAAAAAGTTGTAACAAAAAATTCAATTAATTATTCACTTGGAAAAAAATACAAAAAATATGCATCACATCGGGGCATGAGTCCTCTATTTATATCTAAAATATTATAAAAAAATATTATCATTTTATTGTGGTTAGGGTGGGACATATACCTACTTATTTTTCCTTGAAATTTAAGTACCACTACATTGAAATTTCAAATTTTCACCAAATAGATTTTTTTTTTCTAAACAAACCTAGTAGTTTAGAAACTACATTCAATTTGCTACAGATTCTATTCTTACATATTTTTGAAATAATATAGATAACTTATTCAAATTTTTACGTTAAGTTGTCTAACTCTGATTTTTTTGATTCTTTTGCCACTTAAGGGCCTATTTTTTCCATGATGATCTTGCACATACCCCATGAGTGTAGCATTGGATTTGATTTATGTGATATCATTTGAATGTATTACAAAATTCATGAAACTCTTTTTCATGTTATACATAAATTATTTAGTTTTATTATGAATTATATGGTTTCAAATTATTATTCCTTTGATACATTACATGGATTTGTTGCCTAGTGAATATGCATTATTCTTGGAAATAATCAACCTTCCTCTCTCTCAAAATAATTCAAAACAAAAATGATTATCTTAATGATAAAATAAATTATATGCATTCATAATAATTATTATAATTAGGGAAGCAATCATGAGTAAACCCTTAATGATTTTATCTCACATGGATTATGCTTGCATAGTTAAATCAACTATATAGAGGCCATTGCAGTAAGTCTTACTTAGGGAGTGATAGATTTTGGAGTCAAGTATGCAATTTGGTCAGATGATATTTTTCTAATTTATTTTATTTTATTCAAATACACATTTAGGTATACCTCTAGGAAAAGCCTCCTAATTCAAAGATGAGATTGAAATGCAGGAAAGATAACCCACTCTTGTCTAGTTAGCCTTCAACCCTATATAATTTATGAATGACCATTGCTTTTGTATTCATGATGATAAACTTTGGAATTGGAAATAAAATTATGTTAGATATGATTTTGAGTAGCAATTTTGGGACCCAACATAATGGTGCCATTGTAAAAGAATATCTTATTGGAATAGGTTGGTCGGCTACCAACTAAAGAAAGCAATACTAGGTTGAAAATAATTAAAGACTCAAAATGGAGATTCAAACCTAGAATCTTATTTTAATTTTGAGGGGGTGATAATTTATGGTCCTCTTTGAGAGATGGAAACTCTAGTGTCAGATGGTGAAAGAATAACTTATTTTTGTGTAAATTTAAGAAAATATTTATGAATCATCCTATTAGAAGGATAAATGTTATGGGCTACAATATTTTCAAGATATTCTCTCTCCTCATACTCTATTATATTGTAAGGGTAAGTACACAAATATGGGGGCCAAAAAGTGGCTACTTCACTTTTTGGTTTCGAAATAGCAAAAATGTGAGCACATTATAAAAAAAAATGCTTGCATTATGGTTTGAATTTCAAAAAAATGTGAGAACATTATAACATGCTCAAATTATTTGAATGTACTGACAAAACATGAGCATGATATAATGCTCTTGCATTATGGTTTGTATTGAAAAAAAATTGTTCTCTTTTTTTCTCTTTCTTGTCCTTATGTTTTAGGGAAACTATATACATGAAATAAAAATTTTAATACCGTATAAGTTGACATAAAGTAAATTTCCATATGTAAATGTCAACTTATACTTTAAGTTATATTTCATGCATATAGTTTTAGGATGTTTGAGAGTGGTTTTGGATCTTTAGGAGTTATAATGCAAATTCTAGTTTTTGGAAGATCAAGTATAATTGTTTAGACAGTCAAATTTCAATAATCAACATGTCAAATTTTAGTAATCAGGAGGTCAAATTTTAGTAATCAGCAAGTTGTACCATATTTCTCTCTCTCTCTCTCTATCTCACTCATTGTTTATCCCTTATGCTCTAAACCTCTATTTGACACTCTCTCATTCCCTCTCTACTTCTCTTTATCTCACCATTCTCTTTGTCTCTCTATCTCTCCTTCCCTCTATTCTTCTCTCTGTCTCTATCTCTATCTATATCCCTCTCTCTCTCCCTCCCCCATCTTTCTCTCACTCTCTCCTTCCCTCTCTCTCTCTATCTCACCATTTTTCTACTACTCCTCTCTATCATCCTTTCTATATATCATCTCTCTCTCCTCTCTCTCTCTCCCTCCTCCCTCTCCCTCCCACTCTCTATCTCTCCTTCCCTATATAATTCTTTCTATCTCTCTCTCTCCATGTCTACCTCTCCCTCCCTCCTTCCCTCTATCCTTCCCTCTCTCCCTCCCTCCCTCTCTCTCTATCTCTCATTATCCTAACCTATCTCTCTCCCTACTTCTCCATATTTGACTCTCGTTCCCTATATACTTCTCTTTCTCTCTCTCCAGCTCTCCCTCCCCCGTTCTTTCTCTCTCCCTCTAGATCAATCTCCCCACCTTCCTCCTTCTCCTCCTCCTCCTCCTCCTCCTCCTCCTCTCTCTCTCTCTCTCTCTCCTTCCCTATATATTTCTCTCTATCTCACCTTTCTCTCTCCTTTACCTCCTCCCCTCTCTAATTTTTTATAACTCCCCCTCTCTCTTCCTCCCAAAAACCTTCCCTCTCTACTCTCTATCTAACATATCCCTCTCTACCTCTTTCTTTCCTTCCCTCCCTCCCTCCCTCCCTCCCTCCCTCCTCTCTCTCTCTATCACACCTCTCTCTCCCTTCCCACCTCTCTCTCTACTTCTCCTTCTCTCCTCCCCCTATATATCTCTCCTTCCCTATATACTTCTCTTTATCTCTCTCTTCATCTCTACTATCCTTCCCTCCTTCCCTCTCTCTCCCCCAATCTCCCTCTCTCTCTCTCTCTCCCATTTTTCTCTCTCATGCTCTCCTTCCCTCTCTACTCTTTATCTCACCATTATCTCTCTCTCTCTCCCATATCTCTCTCTATCTCTATCTATGTCTCTATATCTATCTTTGCATGTCTCTATATCTCTCTATCTATCTATTTTTCTATTTGTCTATCTCTATCTGAAGTTGTCTCTTTGTCTCCCTCTCTCTCTCTTAGTCTCACTCTCTCTATCGATGTCTTTTTCTTTCCCCGTCTCTCTCTGTCTCTCTATCTCTGTCTCTTTTTGTCTCCCTCCCTCCATCCCTACCCCTTTGTATCATTAGAAAAAAGTATTTCTTGCTTGATTTGGGAATAATTGATGATAAATTGGACTTAATGAGGCCTTGATTCAGTGTTGTGAGGTGTTTTACAAATCCACACTAGGTCTTGGACCCTTGAAAACTAAATAAAATACATTTATTGATGTCTTGTAAAGGTGTTGTAAAGTGTTGTAAAAGGCTTTCACACCTCTCTAGACTTAATGAACCCATTTTCCCTTAATTCAACATTATAAAATGTATTTAATTGCATCAATCTAGAAGGCTTGTGAATTAAACACAATTCTACTCTAGTGTTGTAATGTGTTTTACACATTCACATTGGACGTTGTGCCTTTCTAGGATAAGTGGACCTCATTTTAGTGTTGCAAAGTGTATTTAATCACACTTTCACATTGAACTCTATGTCCCAAGCCCTAATTGACCTTTATGTCATCATTAACAGGCCCCTATTGACCCATATTGTGCAACCCAAGGCATGAATTGATCAAATAACTGACTAGAACAATCTAGAAACCTGATTTTCTTATCTCTCGACCTTCCAGCTAGCAGAATGGCCCCTGTGGAACCCATTCACCCTTGATGGTGAATTAGTCCCATCTAGGTGGGACTCATTCACCCTTGATGGTGAAAGAGTCCCATTTGAGCCATTTTTGAGGTTTAAGCAGGAAATTTTGGATTTTAAGTCTTATTTTACTCCATGTCAACCTTGGGAATCCAATTAATGGGAAAATAAGGTGAATTTCCTATAAATATAAGTCTATAAACCCTAAATCATAAAAATATTCATTATTCATCCATCATTCTTCCATCTCAAGTCAAGCAAGTTAGGGTTTCAACATTTCAAGTCATTAAGATAGCATTTTTCAGACATTCAAGGGTAGATTCTTCATGTTTTGCTATATAAATCCAAGATCAATCATCATGGCAAGGTAATAACTCCATTATTGCATGCTTCATTACATTCTTTTCTCATTTTGGTTTAATTACCTAAAAAGGGGTTTGACCAAGGCAAACCCCCATGCCCTAACATTAATTATTTCTCTTTCTCTTCTTGTGTGTTTGCAGATTTAGACATCTTGAAGGCTTGGAAATCATTAAAGATCAAGTTTCAAATTTTTTGAAGACATCTTCTTGTACAAGTCAAATCATCAATAAAAAATCACTTTCAGACCCAAAAATTAGACTTTCAGAGGAAGACACCTGTCAAGAACTGAAGTGCAGACTAGAGACTTCAGTTTCCACTTTTGGATTTTAAAAAATTCAAAAGTGGATTGATTCACCATTGATGGTGAATGAGTCCCACTACCAGGCCTGAACTAGGTTTTTTTGCAGTTTTGGATACCCTTTTGTCTGAAACTGGCTCTAGGATAGTTTCCTAGATTTGGGACTAATTCACCCAGATTGGTGAATGAGTCCTTGTAGGTCAAATTTATAGCATCGACAACATTTCAGATGTCATTTCTAGTATCCATCAAGTTCTTAAGTGCACACTTCCAGTTTCATCAAATTTTGTTACAGTTTGCATTCTTTTCTAGGTTATTCAAATGTATATCACAATGTGTTTTCCAACAAGTTGCATTTTAATAGTTTTCACTTAATGATCAATAGCTTCTATCAGTTATTTGCATTTAGTTTATCTCATCTAGGCACATTTCATTCATATTTCCATTAGACTTGCATCAGTTTGAGTGAACCACCTAGATTTTGTGTGGGGTCTATCTCTCTCCTTTAGGTGAAAAACCCTAATTGAGCAAGAGAGTCATAGCATCCTACACCCAAAAATCTATGGTACATTTTGGTGAACTTGCATTTTGAATACCCTCTTTACTGATTTGGATTCCAACATTATCCTAGAATTATCTTACATTAACATTGCATTGCATTTTGCATTAGTTAGTTTGCATTCTAGGGTTTCTACAATTTTGCATGAGTAAAAGTGCATATAGGCTGCATTTTTTCCTCTTACATCATTAAAATTTTCTAAAATTTTGCAATTGCATCTTAGGTATGCATCATAGAACTCGGAACACATCCAAATCACTTAGAAATTTTTGAAAATTCTGAAAAAAAATCCCTACTGGGACTCATTTACCACCTTGGGCGAATTAGTCCTTGTTCACCCCTGAAACTTCCTTTTACAAAGCTAAATATGTTATTTTTATGCTTTTGTAACTTGCTTCCATCAACTATCTGTATCAGTTGGTTGAGTTTCTGTAACATGCATTTCATTAGATCTAGCTTAAATTAGCTCATTTCATGCATTGCTTAAATTCACAATTTGCATCTTATTGCATAGCATAATCAGTCAATTATCATCTGCAAATTTCATTTCATTTCATCCTTTTACATTGCATTTTGAGTTTGCATAGATTATTATTTCAAAATGTTAGTGTCTATTCTTTCCAAGTTTGCAAAGAAAAAGTTAGTTAATAAGGATATTAGTCATTCATTCAATGCATGTCCTAGTTATGATAGTCTCTTAGCACAAGAAAGTGAAAATTTCAATGCATTCCTTCAACTTATCCCCCCTCCTATCTCTCCTATTTGTGTGGATGACGTGATAGAAGAGAATACAAACATAGATAATCATGATGATTATATTTTTTCTTCTCCTAATACCTCTCCTTTTAGTGACGAAGGTATCTTGGTGAAAGAAGATACAATCATTGAGCATCATGAGGATCTTGTTTGTCCTTCTCCTCATTCCCTTTGGGAAGATATTAGAAAACAAGAGGATGGGATCATAGAAACATTCCTAAATATCACCTTAATTTGTCTCCATAGCCATGAAAATCAAATTTGTCTATCTCCTAATATCCCTCCTCGATGCAAAGAGGATAGGTTGGTGTTGGAAGATATTAAGAATATTTTTCCTCCCTTCCCTACTGCCCTACCATTTGGGAAGATCTATTTGAACAAAAAAGTCCAATAATTAACCATGAAACTCCTACTTATCCTTCTCTTGATGCCACTCCTATGAGCGATGAAGCTATCTTACCAAATCCAACTATGACATGTGATGAACTTATTATTTATCACTTTCCTAAAAGCTCTCCTCCTAGGGCTGATATTATGGAACATAAGAATGATACCTTAGAGAAAGAAGAAAAACAAATAGAGCCTTCTTCTCATATCACCACTATTGATACTCAAGAAAATCCAACCATTAATCATCCCCCTATGTGTGTTGAAGTTATTTTTGACACACCTAAGAATCCTTTCATTCTTTACCCACCATTACACTAGAAACAAGCTCACAATGCACCCAAACTCATTCTTTACCCACCTACGCACAATATTTTGTACCAACCAAGTTACAATAGCATTGCTCACCTATATGAAAAAGTGTATACAATCACGACCAACCTTGAACCTAAAAAAATTATGAAGCAACCTAATAAAGGATGTGATTTGCTCTAAAACAATATATCCATGCCCCTATAGAGCCTAAAACACAAGAAGCACATCATAATCTTTGTGATTGTCCTTTCATAGAAATCATGCCACCACAAAAACCTTCCTTCAATATCAATACTAACACAAAAGATTATTCCAATACAATTATAACCTTGGTACATCCTAAATTGATAGATATCTCATCAAAATGGTATCAAGTAGAATCTTTGTTTCCTTATCTAGATAAATAACATTAGTTGCTACTCTTTGCCATGTAATAGTTAATCGCATACTCACTATTGCATGTTTTGCATCCATCATAAATGGAAGCATACCATCATCCATTCCAAGCTCACCCTTGTCCTACACTAAGTGGGGGAAAAAGGGTTAGAAAGCCTTATCCCCGTATGTCACTCATCATTGTCTCTTTTGACTAGTCGTTAACCTTTCATGAACGTATAAGAGAAAGCTTGGGATGTGGATTAAATGTCTTAAGATTGACTAGCATGTGACATACTACCTTTCTCTAGTACATAGCTTATCAAAAAAATATGACTTGGCATAGGGATTTTCAAATAAGCTCTCATACCCTCTTCTACTTTAAAGCAATTGCTCATAGTAATGGTGTTAGAAAACACTTTAAAGTGAGGGCATACATAGACAACATCTTTTTGAAATTTTCATGGTGTGATTTTTCTTTTTCTTGTGATGTGTCCTCTTCTTAGTGGTGTCATTGGGTTTGATGCCTTCCAAGAGTGTACAATCAACTAAAGTGGTCTGATGCGAATGAGGCATCCCATGGATAACGATTTGACACCATGAATTGTCCTCTCTTGGAGACATTAGGCACAATGCTCCCTAATAAGAGGACCTTACATGAACAAAGAATAATCCCCTTTAACAAAATTTTTACATGACATTCAAAAACATTTACCAAAAAGCATTACATTGTGGTGCCTTATCGATGTTATCAGGATCATAACTTTGGCATGGTTAGTATAATGGGAAGCTGACACGTTGGCACGACTTTTCTCATTATATGGTGAGAATCCAACACATTGGAATGACTTTCTCACTAAACAACTTCTTTGGTATATAACTCATCCCACAAAAAAATTGAAGTTCCATGGCCCCAAACTGAGCGTATTGTGGATTACTCACCCTGCTAATAACCTGATGTTTTGTGGCCCCAGAGTGAGTGCATCTTTTCCACCCCATCTTTTTTTTCTTTCCTTTAGTTCTCACCATTGCATGATTGTGTATCTTGATGGTTTGAATTAATATCTTGGGGGCTTGACTACCTTCTTGATCTTTGTCATCCTTTGTCATTTGCATCTATACACTCAGATCTCTCTTGAATGTCTACTTTAGTGTGAGTTTGAAGCAAGTTCCTCCTCTCACTAAAGTGGGGGCTAAATGTACCATAAAAAAAGTATTTCTTGCTTGATTTGGGAATAGTTGATGATAAATTGGACTTAATGAGGCCTTGATTCAGTGTTGTGAGGTGTTTTACACATCCACACTAGGTCTTGGACCATTGCAAACTCAATAAAATACATTTATTGATGTCTTGTAAAGGTGTTGTAAAGTGTTGTTAAAGGATTTAAAACCTCTCTATACTTAATGAAGTCATTTTCCATTAATTCAACATTATAAAATGTATTTAATTGCATCAATCTAGAAGGCTTGTGAATTAAACACAATTCTAATCTAGTGTTGTAATGTGTCTTACACATTCACATTGGATGTTGTGCCTTTCTAGGCTAAGTGGACCTCATTTTAGTGTTGCAAAGTGTATTTAATCACACTTTCACATTGAATTCTATGTCCCAAGCCCTAATTGACCTTTACATCATCATTAACATGCCCCTATTGACCCATATTTTTCATCCCAAGGCATGAATTGATCAAATAATTGACTAGAACAATCCAAAAACCTGATTTTCTTATCTCCCAACCTTCCAGCTAGAAAAATGGCCCCTATGGGACCCATTCACGCTTGATGGTGAATTAGTCCCATCCAGGTGGGACCCATTTACCCTTGATGGTGAATGAGTCCCATTTGAGCCATTTTCGAGGTTTAAGTAGAAAATTTTGGATTTTAAGCCTTATTTTACTCCATGTCAACCTTGGGGATCTAACTAATGAGAAAATAAGGTGAATTTCTTATAAATATAGTCTCTAAACCCTAAATCATAACCATTCTTCATTATTCATCCATCATTCTTCTATCTCAAGTCAAGCAAGTTAGGGTTTCAACATTTCAAGTCATTAAGATAACATTTTTTAGACATTCAAGGGAAGATTCTTCATGTTTTGCTGCATAAATCAAAGATCAATAATCATGGAAAGGTAATAACTCCATTATTGCATGCTTCATTACATTCTTTTCTCATTTTTGTTTAATACCTAAAAATGGGTTTGACCAAGGCAAACCCCCATGCCCTACAATTAAACATTTCTCTCTCTTCTTGTGTGTTTGCAGATTTAGACATCTTGAAGGCTTGGAAATCATTAAAGATCAAGTTGCAAAGTTGTTGAAGACATCTCCTTGTTGAACAAGTCAAATCATCAACAAAAAGTCACTTTCAAACTCAAAAATTAGACTTTCGGAGGCAGACACTTGTTAGGAACCAAAGTGCAAACCGGAGACTTCAGTTTCCACTTTTGGATTTTCAAAAATTCAAAAGTGGATTGATTCACCATTGATGGAAAATGAGTCCCACTGCCAGGCCCAAACTGGGTTTTCTACAATTTTGGATACCCTTTTGTCTGAAACTGGCTCTAGAACAATTTCCTAGATCTAGGACTAATTCACCTAGAATGGCGAATGAGTCCCTTCAGTTCAAATTTCCAGCATCAGCAGAATTTTAGATGTCATGTTTAGTCTTCATCAAGTTCTCAGGTGCACACTTCCAGTTTCATCAAATTATGTTATAGTTTGCATTCATTTCTAGGTGTTTTTACATATCACAATGTGTTTTCCAACAAGTTGCATTTCAATAGTTTTCACTTAATGATCAATAGCTTCTATCAGCTATTTACATTTAGTTTATCTCATCTAAGCACATTTCATTCATATTTCCATTATACTTGCATTAGTTTGAGTGAACCACCTTGTATTTTGGCCTATCTCTCTCCTTTTAGGTGAAAAACCCTAAGAGTGCAAGAGATGTACATAGCACCCAAAAATATATGGTCCACCCTTATACCTAGATCCTTATATACTTATCTATATTTCACTCTCTCTCCATATCTACATTTCCCTCCATCCTTCCCTCTCTCTCCCTCTATCTCAATCTCTCAACCTTCCTCCTTCCCTCTTTATTTCTCTCTCTATCTCTCTCTATATGAACCTCTCACTCCCTCCTTCCCTCTCTCCCTCTCTATCTCTCCCTTTGTCTCTTCCTCTCTCCCTCTCTCTCAATCTCCCAACCTTACACTTAACCCTATACCCTAAACCATGAACACTTTCCCTCAACCCTCAACCCTCATCCCTAAACCTTAAACCCTACAACCTCAACCCTCATCCCATTACCATATACCCTTAACCTTATACCCTAAATATTATCCCTCAGCCCTATACTTAAACCCTAAACCCTACACTCTCAAAACTTAACCCTATACCTTATACCCTCAACCCTATACACTAAACCCTATACCCAATATCCTAAACCCTTATCCCTATACCCATACACTTAACTTTATACCCTTAACCTTGAACATTATCCCTCACCCATAAGCCCTCAATCCTTAACCCTATAATTAAACCCTAAGCCCTACATTCAACCTTGTACCCTAAACCCTAAACTCAATACCCTCAACCCTATACCCAATATCCTAAACCCTAATCTCTATACCCTATACACTTAACCCTATACCCTTAACCATAAACACTATCCCTCAAACCTCAATCCTATACCTTAAACCATCAACCCTCATCCCTATACCCTATACCCTCAACCTTATACCCAATATATCCTAAAAGTTCCATAATCCCTACACCCTATACACATAACCTTATACCCTTAACCTCAAAAATTATCCCTCAACCATAAACCATCAACCCTCAACCCTATACTTAAACCCTAAATCCTACATTCAACCTTGTACCCTAAACCCTAAATTGTATACCTTAAACCATACACCCTCAACCCTCATCCCTATACCCTACACACTTAACCCTCTAACCTCAACCCTATACTTAAACCCTAAACCCTACATTCAACCTTACACCCTAAACCCAATACCCCCATCCGTATACTGAAATCCTAATCCCTAATCCCTAACCCTATACACATAACTCTATACCCTCAAACTTGAACACTATCCCTCATCCGTCAACCCTATACCTTAAAACATAAACCCTACACCCTTAACCCTCATCCCTATACCCTCAACCTTTTACCCTAAACTATGAATATTATCCCTCAAACCTATACATAAACCCTACATCCTAAACCCTCAACCCTCACCCCTATACTTTATACCCTTAACCTTTTACCCTAAAACCTGAACATTATCCCTCAACCCTCAACCCTATACCCTAAACCTAATACCTTCAACCCTATACACAATATCCTAAACCCTAATCCCTATACCCTATACACTAACCCTACACCCTCAACCTTGAAGACTATCCCTCAAACCTCAACCCTATACATGAAACCCTAAACCCTAAACCCTCATCCCTATACCCTATACCCTCAACCTTATACCCAATATCCTAAGCCCTAATCCATAAACCTGATACACTTAACCTTATACCCTCTATCTTTAACACTATCCCTTAACCATCAACCTTATACCTTAAACCCTAAACCATATACCCTCAACCATCATAGGGGGAGATAGAAAGAGTGGGAGGGAGGAGGAAGGGAGAGAGAGGGAGATGAGAGATAGAGAGTAGAGATGGAAGGAGAGAGTGAGAGAGAATGAGGGTAGAGAGAGAGAGAGGTGAGATAGAGATAGAAACAAAGAGAGAGTGATGGAGGGAGAGGTAGGTAAACATAGCAAAGGGGAGATCAAGATAAGTAGAGAGGGAAGGAGAGGTAGAGAGGGATGTGAGATAGAGAGGAGACAGTGAGAGAAAGAGGGGGGAGAGAGAGTGAGAGAGAGGTAGGAAGAGGGATGGAGAGGAGTGATAGAGAGTAGAGAGGGAAAGAGGTAAGGGGGGAGACATAGGTGTGTGTGTGTGTTTGTGTGTGTGTGTGTGTGTGTGTGTGTGTGTGTGTGTGTGAGAGAGAGAGAGAGAGAGAGAGATTTATGGAGGGAGAGGTAGGTAGAGAGAGGGATATGGAAGATATAGAGATGTAGTGAAGGAAGGATAGAGGGAAGGGAGAGAGGGAGATGGAAGATATAGAGTAGTGAGGGAAGGAGAGAGGGAAGGAGAGAGGAGGAGGAGGTGAGATGGAGAGAGAGAGTGGTGAGATAGAGAGAAGTAAGAGAAGGAAGGGGAGAATGGAAAAAAGAAAGAGAGAGAGAGGAGAGGTAGAAAGGGATAGGTGAGATAGAGATTAGAGAGAGAGGGAAGGAGGGAAAATGGGAGAGATAATGATGAGATAGAGAGGAGAGAGAATGGTGAGATAGAGAGAAGGAGAGTGAGAAAGAAAGAGGGTGAGAGAGAGAGAGAGGTAGGTAGAGGGAGGGAGAGGAGATATAAAGAGTAGAGAGGGAAAGAGGTATGGAGGGAGATATAGGTGAAATAGAGAAGGATGGAGAGAGAATGACATAGGGAGAGGTAGGTATAGAGAGGGAGAGGGATGGTATAGAGAGTGATAGAAGGAAAAGAATATGAAGTATAGAAAGATGATGTTATGGAGCTTGTAGTCACTCCCAATAGCTCCAAACCAACTCTAGATCACTCCAAACCACCCTGGACGAGCTCCAGATCACTCTGGACCACTGCACACACATAGACAAAGAGCTCCAGACAACTCTGGATAGGGTCTTCTCAGCAAAGCAATAGTAGTAGTGAAAGTTCAAACCCCACTCTTGCCTCCCTAATGACAAGAAAGACCAAGAGTCTAATGGAGATATACCAAAATGAAAGGTATGATGAAGAGTTTGATGAAAGTATGAATTTTGCATTATTTTCTCATAGTGATCCAATTTGTTTTGAGGATGCTATGAAAGAAAAAAAATGGCATGAAGCCATGGATGAGGAGATAGATGCAATAGAAAGGAATAGAACATGGAATTAAACTAATTTTCCTCCCAACAAGCAAGTAATTGGAGTGAAGTGTGTCTATAAGACCAAAAGAAATGTCAATGGAAGAATAGAGAGGCATAAGGAAAGATTAGTTGTCAAGGGATACAAACAACAGTTTGAGAGATAATATGATGAGAATTTAGCTCTAGTGGCAAGGATGGAAATTGTGCAGGTAGTCATAGAAATTGTAGCCTAGAACAAGTGGAAGGTGTTTCAAATGGACGTGAAGTCTTCCTTCTTAAATGGAGTATTGAAAGAGGAAGTGTATGTGGAGCATTAACCTAGTTATGAAGTTCTAGGTCAAGAAAACAAGGTATATAGGCTGAAGAAAGCTCTTTACGGGCTGAAACAACCACCACGGGCATGGTACAACATGATTGACTCATATTTGTCAAGAGAAATGGCTTTAGCAAAAGCGATGGTAAGATTTTAATTTTTGTCTTGTATGTTGATGATTCAGTTTTCACTGGGGATGATGATTTCCTCATTGTTGATTTTAAAGAGGGCATAAAAATAGAATTTGAAATGACAGACTTAGGTCTCTTGAGGTATTTTCTAGGCATAGAAGTAAAACAAATTCATGATGGTATTTTTATCTCTCAAGAAAAGTATGCAATAGAGATTTTGAAGAGGTTTAGGATGCAAGATAGCAACCCTACCCTGACACCAACAACCATAGGTATGAGGTTGAGCAAGGAAGATTGCAACAACAATGTGAATCTGACCATGTATAAAAGTTTGGTTGGAATTTTAATGTATTTAACAACAACTACGCTTGATTTGATGCATAGTGTAAGTCTGATTTCTAGATTTATGGAGACTCCAAAAGAGTCACATTGGCAAGTAGGTAAAATAATCCTAAGGTATGTGAATGGAACCAAAGGATATGGAATTTTGTATGGTTCAACAAACATTTTTGGGCTGGTTAGTTACACAGATAGTGATTGGGCAGGGAGTGTGGATGATAGAAAGAGCACATCTAAATATGTGTTTCACTTGGAATCGGGAGTGTCATTTCATGGGATTCTAATAAAAAACCCATAGTTTCTCTATCCATACCTGATGCTAAGTATATAGCAGCAAATGCAATAGCATGCCAAGCTATTTGGCTAAGGAGGACCTTAGGAGATTTGAAAGAACACGAGGATGGAACAACCATATTTTGTGAAAATGTTTCATCGATTGTTTTGAAAAATAATCCATCTTTTCATGGAAGAAGAAATCATATTGAAATTAGGTATCATTTCATAAGAGAATTGGTTGAAAAGGGTGAAATCAAAATGAAATTTTGTAGGTCTGGCTAGCAACTTGCAAACATTTTTACCAAACCTTTGAGAAAAGATTAAGTAGTAATTTAGGTGTTGTTGATTTGAATGTAGAATGATGTTGTTTGATGGCTCAATCAAAGGGGGAGTGTTGGAAATATTTTTTTTTTTACCGATTCCTTTCCTCACATTAGTTCCCCAGCTATCACCTACTAGTCAGGAGCCTTCAATGACAAGTTTCCTTTTGGGGATTTACCCTATCCTGCTCCTAACTACACATAATTAATTTAGGTAGGTAAATTTGAAATTTGAGTGGGAATTTTGAAGGAGACAAGAATAGTCAAATAGAGAATATGCAACGGTTAGTTAACAAGAGATATGCAGAAAAGGGAGTAGCAAGTAAGTTGCAAGATAGTGAAGTTGTAGCAGCAATAGAGAATTTTCTATGAGTAAAGTGCAAAATGTTTGCAGGGAGTAGCAAATAGCTCTAGATTGGTCAATGTTTTCCAGGAGAAAGAGATAGCTCCAATTGAATAGAAAGAAAGAGAGCTCCAGGAGAAGCTCCTGATTGTTTTTATCTTTTTTGGGTGCAACTCTAGATTGCTGCAAGTTAAGTTTGTCATTAGCAGTTTGTAGTTTTCAGATTTGAAATATTTTTGTAAATGGTTATTTTCTGATTTTATAGAAGAAGCAAGTTTGCATGCCCAGTTTTTTGTGTCTCCAAATCTTTTTTGTTATTCCACATTTGTTTTGGCATTCCCCTGTTGTTTGGGGAAATAGGGTAGTAGCTCTGTAGATTTTATTTTATTTAGAGTTTTTCACATTTACTTGTTCTCACTTGTTCCATATTCTCACATGAAAAAATAAAACTAAAATATTAGTTGGAAATTAGATTGTGACAATCACAACAATATTAATTAGTGATGTCAAATAAAATTCTAATAAGGGTTATTTAACAATCCCATTATTTGTATACTCAATGTTGATTGTAGCATATGGAACCACAATTCATAGAACCATTTGCACGATGTAGGAGCATCTCGGATGAATGGGTTATATGCATCACCCAAAAAAAAATTGCAGTTTAATTTTCAACTTGGTTTGTTTTGGTTTTAACCCTCTCAGTATTGGAAATCCATGGCCAGTTTGATAGGAAAACCCAAAAGCTACTTTGGTGATGGAAAAGACATTCAATGAGAAAATACCAATTCTTGGCATTGTTGCAAGGTTTATTAAGTGAATTGAGGTGGTGAGAAGAGTCAACTTATCAAATTTTGGGAATGTAACTTGTTTGAAATACAAACCCTGATGGAGCTTCTAAAATTCTTAGGAATTTTCTCTTTGCCCCATGTGCCTAGTTTCCATTTTCAAACCTTTGTCCCCATGAATGCATAGGGTTTTATTTACAAAGGTATGCAAAAATTATAATTGCAAGTTGACCTACTCTGCCGGTCACCGATCTCTTAAGTCATCTCTTGAGCCACATTGTATGTCAGTTTATGAGCCCCGTTAGGTTGAAGCACCAGTCACCAATTATTCCACCAACTTGAGTTTTTTCTTAAGTCTGGTTTTAAATTTTTCCTAATGAATTAAGCTTAAGTCATTTATCCTCAAGGGGTCATATCACTGTCGGCTTAACCAAGTCCTTTCTACTTAATGCAAACATTGTATGGAATGTAGGTTTTAAGATTTGAGGATCTGGGATAAGATCTTAGTTGTACCCCGCCAGCTCGTGGGAATTAAGTGTCAGTAGGTTAAAAGTAGTGAGGCTGATGAGATAAGGATGTGTGTCCTTATGCATATATGGGACATAATTCCCACCACCGTGTCCACTGTCTGATGCCTTCAACAAGTGGCCAAGATCAAATTTCCAGCATGATCTTCACCGTTCCTTGCTAGTTCATTGGGTGAAAAAAAATGCTAGTTAAGACTAGCGAGATTAGTGAGATCATGACACGTTCCTTCAACCATCCAATCTATGAGACATACGAAGCTCACCAATGGGGAAACTATTGTCTGAGGTGGATCACTATCATTTTTTGAGAGAAAACAAGTGATGCTTTGTTGGATTACAAACCTGGTCAGCCCAGGGTGAACCGTTCGATCTGCTATCTCTTCAGAGGATCAATAGGTAATATTCAAAGTTGGTGAACCACACATGATAGTCATTTTTCTCTGTAACCATTGTGCATTAAAGGCCAGATCTCTGCAGGAGTGATCAAGTTCATCTCAATTCATGTGGAAACACAAATGCTGGCAATCATGAAGTGTGATCTATGGATTTCCATGCAATTGGGAATTAAATGGTGATAGTACTTATGCCAATGAGCTACCTTGATTATGCATGTGTTTTTCTAAACATTGATTGCGGGTGCCATCAATTTACATGATAAATAAAAAAGGAATAGCTAATATTCGTGTAATTCACACTTAGCAGTTAGAAGTTTTCTTGATAAAGACGAGGTGAGTTTGATCAATTGTCAAACAAGGAAAATGAGTGAGCTAGTGAGGAGGTATGTTTTCCTGAGCTCTCAAAATCCTAGTACTGGTGTACTGGAAGTTGCTTCAACTATGGAAGTTGACGTTCATGCTAGCAAGCCCATACTTGCACCCACAAGGTGTAGCTAGAGATTACAATTCTAGAATGCTATCAATGGGAAAGTCGAAGATAAATGCAAACTAGTGTGCTTCGCTGCTGGAGGACATAGAAGAATAAGGTATGGGTGTGGCTCCTTCGAGCACCAACATTTTCCCATTGACCTTACCAAGATCCTGTCAGATAGCGAGATTGAGACAGACTCTGAGTATTGGTGGTATCTCGACACTCTAGGTCAAACTTAGGCCCCAGGAGAAGAAATATTGTATGTTCCTCCACTAGTAGTCATAACTCCAAGTAGGTAGACTAGTACTGTGCTGTGTAAGGAAAAGGATGGGAAAGAAGCTGAGGTTTTCTTTCCTTCCCTTGCGATGACTCAAAATGGGAATGTGTATCGTGGTTTGGACACTGGTAAGAGTGGGGTGGCTGGTCAATAAAGAATTGTCATGTGGGATGGTAAATTTTTGTTTTGATATATCGCTGTGGTGGTTAGTTTCTTCTTCGACATATGTGACTATTACTTTTTGGGCCTGATGCTAAATGTGTGCCCTCATGGCAATGTGGACATCTGATGTGGTGTGTACTAGGCAATAAAGGGAGATTTTGGCAGGCCTTTGCATCTTCTCTTTTGGATGGCAGCTGTAATTTTCATTTACCCCGTGTTCAACGTGTTATTGCATAATCTATATGTGGGAATTTTTGAAATGTAGATGAAATTCTGGGTGAAATGAAATTTTGTGATGAAATTGCATTTGATCCTAAATCTTGTTGCTACCTTACTCTATAAAAGGGAATCCAGGGCTCATTTTGCAGAGGATGAAAATTCTGGTTAGGTTTTGAGTCAGGTGTACATGGGTAGAATGATAGGAATAGAATAGATAGTCTGTTTTGAGATTTTAGAAGAACATATGCAAATTATCTTAAATTGTTATGCAGTTATGACTAATAGACAAGAATGAACGTATAATTCTGATATATTTTTGCTCCTTATGTGAATTTATGTGAATTTTGATTAGAATGTTAATGATATTTTCATTCTTCTTTGAACATCTGTTCAAATGTATGTCTATGTTTCTAATTTGATTCAAGAAATCAATTAAATGCTTAAATAGAGTCTTAGATTTACAATTATTCACAAGGGATTTGATAAGTAGTTATGTATCAGAAAGAGTGATCTCCATAATGAAAATTTGTTATGAGAGTAGTCCATCCCATTAAATTTTAAACTCATTTTCTATTATTGGTTCTTGTGTATGTGACTCCATTGCCTAATGTAACAAGGAACTGGTCTATTCCTTAATGATTCAGCTAAAGGGTTGATCAAATAATTGTTTGATGACTGACTCAAAGTCAAGATTTAAATTCATTTTTAAAATTCATCAATCTCGATGCATGTATTTGTCAACTATCATGTAGAATGTACTTTTGTTTTGATGAATGGGTAAGAAATTTACTTAAAGATAAGCTAATCTTGTAGTAATTGTAACATAATTATCCTTCATTCAAAATGATCTATGAAAATGATGTGTTTTGTAAAGCATATTCTCAAATGAACACAATAGGAACACCCTCCTTGGCCCCATAGAGCCTAAAGTGCAGAAGATCTCAGTCATTGACTAGATCTTGTTAGTTGACCAGTCATTTTAGGAGTCTTAAGCATAGGAGTTGGCTATCCCTTAGTGATTTCTTAGTTGCACTAGAAAACACCAACTAGATGGCGACTCTCCTGGGGAGAAGTAGAAAAATATCCATTTGCATAGAGTCAAGAATTTGGTGTATCTAAACATCTATGTTCAGATAATTGAGAAGTTCTTAGACCTAGAAAAGATTTGTTGGAGCAAAGATCGAAGGATATGAGTGTGACTCCACTAGTGGAGAAGACCCATAATGATATTTACTCTTGAATATCTTTCCTCTATGAGAGGAGGTGGTGACTCTATCCAAAGAACCAGTTGAATTGTGAAGAAGCTTTCCAGATTTGTAGAATTTATAGTCGGGAAGGAATGATACCAACTACTACAAATTTCTAGGTATTCTCATAAATCTAGAGCAAGCATTATTCTGGTTGACAAAAGTTTATGAGAACTTTCAAGAATTAAGGCCATAAATGATTCGCTATTAGATGAATTTGCATTAAGATAAGGAATAATAATGGTTCTTCATACTTCTAATGTGTAAAGCCTGTAATTTTTTTGAGAAGTATGCTATTATTTTGAATGCTCCCTCTTAAAGAATTACCCTTTAAAGGATCAAGCACAAGTATGTAGAGTGAAGAAGCCATATCATGTACTCAAAGGGAATTTATTATTGAAAGGTATATGCCATTGGTTTTTAGTGGCATTAGAGGTTTCCCAAACTTGATTCCTCAGAAGGTTAGAAAATATTTGTCCAAATTCACAAGGAAAAGTTTAGAATCAACCGCTAAACATTTGCAAACATTTATGGACATGATGGGGGATTATGAGATAAGTCATGAAGATGTGGTCATGAAACTCTTTGTTCAATCCTTGAAGGATGATGCCAGGGATTGCTACTCATATCTTCCAGTAGGTTCTTTAGCTTCATGGAATCAGTTCATGACAATATTTGTTGACCAATTCGGTGAAAGGGTAAATCCAAGTGTGGTGAGAAATAATTTTATGGAAATTCATATAAGTGAGGGTGAATTAGTTCCTGTTTTCAACCTTTGATTTGCAAAGGCCATTAGAGAAATTCCAGAAGACATAAGGCCAAATGATGCAAAATGTTTGGTTGTATATCTAGGAGCATTTTGACAAGAAGATGAGCTTCTTGCAAAGAGAAAAAGAGCCCACAAATTTGCACTAGGCATATCACATTGCTATTGAAATTGAGAAAAATTTGAAATAATCAATGATGAGGGGACCTATGAGTGCTAGTAATAATTCTAGTACCACACAAATTTTTGAACCAAATAGATCAGAAGGTAAAAGGATTTGTCAAGGAGGGGATCTCATGAATGTTGTATCCACTTTATTTCCCAAAAATGCAAAATGTGAGCAAGCATCAACTTCACATCAACCAAGGATGGGAAGGTCTAATATAACTTTTTCTATCAGAAAGATATATGAAATAAAGAGACATGCAAATGAGTCACCATATGACTTATTCTTGAGATTTTTGGATGCCCTAATAGAAATACCCAAGATTTTCAGACCTAGTGATCTAATGTGCATTAATTTGTTTTGTGAAGCATATATGTCAGGGTCTAACCAATGGTCTAAGGATCTAAAGCCTCATAGCCTTGATCAAATAGTGGATTGGATTAATATTGTGGAAAACATTGAGCATGGTCATCTGCCCCTATCTGTTTCTCATGATGTGAGCATTGGTTGCCATGTTGAAGAAGATCAAAGGTCAAGATTATCAGGTCAAAGAGAAGCATCAGAATTAGAACAGTTGATTGTTGAATGCCATCATTTCACTAATAACCTAGAGGTGGAAGCCAATAGTAGTGCAGATGATGAAGAGGGTGAACATGAAACTAAGGAGGTGGTGCCTAATTACCTTCCTTGGGATGTTGTAAGCTACAAGAAAACACAAGAAATGCAAGATGAAGCCTCACAACTTGATGCACCAGTTAATGAAGGGAATACACTTGGTCCCAATACTATGGTACACACGAGGAATCAAAGTGAAGAGATTGAGTTTGAGCAATCTACCATTGAATATGATTCTTCATATCAAGTAGAGATGGAATCCCTTGCTTCTAGTAGGGGGTATGTTAATAGCCTTAGGGGTGTGTGTTTCCTAGGTAGTGAGAAATTCTCATGTGAAGAATTATCTGAGTATGGTCCAATTGCTACAAACAAAAATGATGAGGATAACATTGATATTGTATCTCTTTGTTCCTTGAGTACACTAATAGTCTGAATTGTTGACATCATGACTTTAAAGATGATGAGATACATCTAAATAATGTATGGAAAAATCTTTTATTTTATGAAAATGCCTTGGACAGTGATGTTGCAAATGAAAATCCCCATTGGTGTAGGAGCAATCCTCTTTTTGAGGATACCTCTAATGAGTATCTGACAAATACCATCAGTTGAAATGTTGTGGATGGTTCATGTGCAGATCAAAGTGATGTTGACATAGGTGGTTGTGTCAATGAAGATGTCACTTCTGACTTGCTAAGTTCCAAATTGCATGGAAGGTGTGGGAATGCATACATCAATAAAGAAGCTCCCAAACATGGTGTCAGCTCCAGATACAATGTGGATATCCAAAAGGATGCACATGGTTGCATTGATTCTCCTAGGGTGAAGAGTTGTGCACTTAAAAAACAACTAAAAGGCCAAGTATTCATGTTCCACAAGATGATTGCATGGGTATTCCAAAAACACTACCTTGTGTTGAGGAGAAGGAATTACTTGATGATTCTATAGAGGATGCAAATATTTTAGTACTTTTTTACCCATGTGAGAGGCAATCCAAAGAAACAGGTGATTATGAACTTAATATAGGACAATATGAAGCTACAGTGGAGTTCTTTGCAGACACTCCTTATCTGATGGATTTGATTATGGAAATTATTTCATCTCGTGGGGTTAAAAATTGTGGTAAGAATGTTGACAATAGACCTGGTCATGCTTTCTTGCTTGAATTCACTAAGGATTGGCCTAGTTTGAGCTAGAGTGTATATGAGTTTTTCAAGTTTGATGGGCAGATGGAATATGATGGTATACTTCATGACAATGTAGAATATGAGGGATTCCCTTTTCATGTTCAGTTTGATGAGCCTGTAATAGAAAGAGACAAATGTGGCAATGTTGCTTCAAGTGTTATAGACAGTGTTGATCAAGATAGTACTGATAACTTGGGACCACATAATACTCATATGAATTCACTACATGATAAACAAGCCACAATTTTTGATAGAGGGAAGAATTGTCCCTGAACTTTGGGGGCTTGGGGCATCCATCTTGTGGAAGTAATCCAAAATGTATATTTTGTAAGTAGTGTATATATGCTGGTCTGGTTTGTTGCTTTCTATTGGGTATGCTTACCTTGTCCGGGCGAGTTCCTTGGTTTTGGTATTCTACCCTAGTTTGCTTCAACCAGAGATTTTGTCCTTGCCATACCCACCAGGGGTATGTGTCCCTGAGCATGAGCAACTGATGGAGCTTCTAAAATTCTTAGGAATTTTCTATTTTCCCCATGTGCCTAGTCTCCATTTTCAAACCCTTGTCCCCATGAATGAGTAGGGTTTTATTTACAAAGGTATGCAAAAGTTATAATTACAAGTTGACCTGCTCCATCAATCATTGATCTCTTAAGTCATCTCTTGAGCCATATTTCACATTAGTTTACTGGCCTCGTTAGGTCGAAGCACCAGTCACCAATTATTCCACCGACTTGAGCTTTTTTCTAAGTTTGGTTTTAAATTTTTCTCGATGACTTATGCTTAAGTCATTTGTCCTCAAGGGGTCATATTGCCATTGGCTTAACTGAGTCCTTTCTATTTAATGCTAACATTGTATGGAATGCAGGTTTTAAGATTTGAGGATCCAAGAAAAGATCTTGGTCGTACCCTGCCAACTCGCAGGAATTAAGTGTCAGCAGGTTAAAAGCAGCAAGGCTGGCGAGATAAGGACACATGTCCTTGTAGGTCTGTGGGACCTAATCCCCACCACCATGTCCACCATCTAATACCTTCAACAAGTGGCCGAGATAATATTTTGAGCACGATCTTCACCATTCCCTGCTGGTTCACTGGGTGAAAGTGAATGCTAGTTAAGACTAGCGAGATCATCAAGATCATGACACGTCCCTTCAACCATCCAATCTATGAGACATATGAAGTTCGCCAATAGGGAAACTATTTTCTGAGGTGGATCACTACCATTTTCAAAGAGAAAACCAGTGATGCTTTGTTGGATTTCAAACCTGGTCAGCCCAGGGTGAATTGTTCGATCTGCCATCTCTTCAAAGGATCAATGGGTAATATTCAAAGTTGGTGAATGAAACGTGATAGCTATTTTTCTCTGTAACCATCACACATTAATGGAAAGATATTTGTAGGAGTGATCAAGCTGATCTCAATTTGTGTGGAAACATAAATGTTGGCAATCATGAAGTGCGATCTATGGATTTCCATGCAATTGGGAATTAAACATTGACAATACATATGCCAATGAGTTGCCTAGATTATGTATGTGTTTTTCTAAACATTGATTGTGGGTACCATCATTTCACATGATAAATATAGAAGGAATAGTTTCTATTCATGTCATTCACACTTAGCAGTTAGATTTTTTATTGATAAAGACGAGGTGAGTTTGATCAATTGTCAAACAAGGAAAATGAGTGAACCAGTGAGGAGGTTTGTTTTCCTGAGCTCTCAGAAGCATGGTGCTCGGGTACTAGAAGTTGCTTCAACTATGGAAGTTGACGTTCCTGCTAGAAAGCCCATACTTGCACCCACAAGGTGTAGCCGGAGATTACAACTCCAGAATGCTATTGCTGGGAAAGTCAAAGATAAAGGAAAAGAGCCAGTGTGCTTCACCGCTAGAAGACACAGAAGAATTAGGTATGGGCGTCGCTCCTTTGGGTTCCAACATTCTCCTTTTAACCTTACTAAGAGCCCGTCAGACAATGAGACTAATATAGACTCTGAGTATCAGTGGTATCTTAACACTCTGGGTCGAACTTAGGCCCCAAGAGAAGAAATATTGTTTGTTCCTCCACTGGCAGTCAAAACTCCAAGCAGGCAGACTAGTACTGTGCTGCGTAAGGAAAATGATGAGGAAGAAGTCAAGGTTTTCTTTCCTTCCCTTGTGATAACTTAGAGCGGGCATGTGTTTAGGGTTTAGGGTTTGGGTTTAGGGTTTAGGGTTTAGGGTTTAGGGTTTTAGGGTTTTAGGGTTTTAGGGTTAAGGGTTTTATGGTTTTATGGATAAGGGTTTTAGGGTTTAAGGGTTTTGGGCTTAGGGTTTAGGGTTTTTTAGGGTTTAAGGGTTTAGGGTTTTGGGTTTTGGGTTTTGGGGTTTTGGTTTTAGGGTTTAGGGTTTAGGGTTTAGGGTTTAGGCTTAGGGTTTGGTTTAGGGTTTAAGGGTTTAGGGTTTAGGGTTTAAGGTTTGGGGTTTGGGGTTTAGGGTTTGGTGTTTGGGTTTTAGGGTTTGGGGTTTAGGGTTTAGGGTTTGGAATTTAGGGTTTAGGGTTTAAGGGTTTAGGGTTTAAGGTTTTAGGGTTTTAGTGTTTAGGGTTTGATGTTGAATGTGTGCCCTCATGGTGATGTGGGCATCTGATGTGGTTTGTACCGAGTGATAAAGGGAGATTTTGGTGGGCCTTTGCATCTTCTCTTTTGGATGGCTTCTATAATTTTTATTTACCCCATGTTCAATGTGTTATTGCATAATCTGTATGTGAAAATTTTTGGAATGCAGATGAAATTCTATGTGAAATGAAATTTTGTGATGAAATTGCATTTGAGCCTAAAGCTTGTTGCTCCCTTACTCTATAAAAGGGAATCCAAGGCTCATTTTGCAGAGGATGAAAATTTTGGTTAGGTTTTGAGTCAGGTGTACATGGGTAGAATGATAGGAATAAAGTAGATAGTTTGTCTTGAGCTTTTAGAAGAATATATGCAAATTATCTTAAATTTTTATGTAGATATGACTGATAGACATGAATGAACGTATAATTCTGATATATTTTCTCTCCTTATGTGAATTTATGTGAATTTTGAATGGAATGTTAATGATATTTTCATTCTTCTTTGAACATTTGTTCAAATGTATGCCTCTATTTGTTCTTTGATTCAAGCAATCAATTAAATGCTTAAATAGAGTCTTAGATTTAAAATTATTCGCAAGGGATTTGATAAGTAGTTATGTAGCAGAAAGAGTGAACTCCATAATGCAAAGTTGTTATGAGAGAAGTCTATCCCATCAAATTTTAAATTCATTTTTGTGTTATTGGTTCTTGTGTATGTGACTCCATCGCACAATGTAACAAGGTGCTGTTACACTCCTTAATGATTCACCTAAAGGGTTTATCAAATAATTGTCTGATGAACAACTTAAAGTCAGGATTTAAATTCATTTTTAAAATTCATCAATCTCGACGCATGTATTTGTTAACTATCATGTAGAATGTCCTTTTTTTTTATGAATGGGTAAGCAATTTAATTAAAGATAAGACAATCTTGTAGTAATTGTAACATAATTATCCTTCATTCAAAATGATCTGTGAAAATGATGTGTTCTTTAAAGCATATTGTCAAATGAACACAATAGGAACACCCTCCTTGGCCCCATGGAGCCTAAAGTGCAGAAGATCTTAGTCATTGACTAGATCTTATTATTTGGCCAGTCATTTCAGGAGTCTTAAATATAGGAGTTGGCTATCCCTTAGAGATTCCTTAGGTGCAATGGAAAACACCAACAAACCCACAATGGGACAATGAAAAAAATGAAACAGTTCATGTCTCTTGTTTTGGAAAGATTCATTATCCTTCAACATGACGTGGATTTAATTTTTGTGTCATTACTCTATTTTAAAGATTTTAAAAATAAAATAAATAAAAATAAAATCAATAACATTACTTTATCAACACATTGTATTTTCTTCATTTAGAGGAGAATTATTTAAATCTCAATTCTCTTTCATATACCCTTTGAAGATAGAGGAATTTGAAATGGTAGGTCACACAATGGAGAATAGGAAAAAGCTAAGCAAAAAGAGAAGATTAATTTTTTTTGCAGAGTTTCATATAAAAAGGACGAGTATGTAGGATTGTGGAAAGGGGGGGATGTGCACAGGGAATGAGGTGAGGACTGCATTGAAATAAAGTGGAGGGTTTTGTGATAAAGAGAAGTGAATAAGGCAGTTGCTAGTCGTGGGAGAGAAGGCAGTGTATGGGATAAGTTTGAGACTAAACTAAATAAGTGCACAAACAAGGAGGCCATGCTTCATGAGGTAGGAGTTGAGATTTACAAGCCAAGAATTGTTTCAAATGTAGGATGAACCAAGTAATGTGGGAATTTAAAATTAAATTACCATAAAAAGGTGTAGTGTGGAGCAAGAGAAGGCCACAGGTAACTGTGGCAAAAAGAAAGAGTTTGAATATGTAATTAGATGGGGAAAATGAGACTGCCTGGAAGAGCATAAATAAGTATTGTTGATCATAATTTGACCAAAGATTGGGTACCACATAGAGAGGCTCGAGTGATTGTGAAGAGTTCCCATGTGAAGGGAAAAAGGAGAATGGAGGTAGTTGTCCTGAAACAGAGAAATATTTGATTGGGTGTCTAAGTGTGAGATAGGCTATTGAAAGCCAAAATTAAAGTTTTGTAACAAAATAGTTTTATGTTGGTATGAATAAACTAAAAATTTTATTGTTGTCAATCGTCAGTTGTGTTATGAATTAAATTTTAAATTGTGTGGGTGTTCATAAATAAGGAGAGGAGACCCTCTTACATCAATTTGGCTTCACAATTTGTATTCTATCTATGTTCATTTATATTTTATTTACATGTCTACTTGTAATTTCAAAAATTCAAGCTTAACAAATGCCTACTTTCAACTATTTTATCATGGCTCTTTATACTTTACACTAAAGATCTAAACTAGAACATGTTGGGAAAATAATGTAATAAGTTATTGAATTAGGCTATCCATTTTATAGTTGTGTAAAATAACCATAGTATGAGGTTTTAAAAACAATCACATTTTGTTGATACAATAGTGATTAGATCTCCTAAAATTATTAAGGCGCTTCTTTAAAAATTATTAAAATATTGTCCAAAATATTCAATATTGAAGGCTTCTAGTTGAAAAAGCTCCAATGGTCATTGATCATGGAATGTTCTAGAAGAAAAGTTATTAACATCCACCAAGAATCCCATAAAACTTTAGAATATTATGTAAATAATATGGTATGCAACACTTTGGAACGTTTCTCTAAGTTTCACCATCATTTTCATTAGTGACTAAAAATCTTATTGGAAGACTAAGCTAAAATAAAATTTATATAGTTGATAAAAAAATACATGTTTTCATTAAAATCACACAATCCTTATTGTTTCTACAACATGTTTTTATTTGGTACTAAAAGAATAATTTTCATTATGACTATTGGGCCCTTGTTTTTATTTATTCCCTTATTAGTTCCCGCCAAGAACTATTGTGGAACCCTCAAACCATAAAAAATGATTAATACATTTTATAGTAGCCACTCAGGATTTAGATTTTTTCATGTTTTATTGAATGGTGCTTAGCTGGGGATCTAGAAATGTGCTCACTAGTTTCAGGAAGCAAGAGAGCACATGAATTTTGAAGGAGGCTTTGACATCTCAGGTAGTTGATGATTAGGGTAGAGCTGTCACATGCAGAGAGACACATGCTTGCTTTTATTGGTGATTTTGCTAACAAAATAAATGCTCCAGGATGCTTCAAATCAATATCAAAGTTAGGGTTTGAGGCTTAAGATCTCTTGGTTGTATTTTGATGTAGCCTTGCTACTAAACCCTTCGCAGTTCCACCAAACATGGCAATCGGGTAATTTTCTTCTCATTCTCTTAGCTTAACTATATTCTATAGATTTATTCATTTGATTTGAAGTCCTAACTCTTTGTTGTGATTGTGAAACAAACCATGAAGAACAAGTGCATCTCAAAGGGAAAGAAGGGAGGAAAGAATAAAGTGTGCGCTATTAGATCTAAGCTTTTCCTTTTCCTACTTTTCAAGCAATTGCAATTAACACATGAGGAATTAATGGTGATGTAATATGTAGGGTCGATCCGTTTACAAAGAAGGATTGGTATGACATAAAGGCTCCTTCTTCCTTCAACAGTAGGACTATCGGGAAGACACTCGTTACCAAAACAAAAGTAACCAAGGTAACACATTTCATATTTATATTTATTACAAATTTGAGACTTCCACAATATTTATAGTTGTTGTGCAAGCTAGGGTTTCTACAAACATATATTTTATTACCTTTTGGGGAAATATTTAAAAGAAAACCTTGGCTATCGTATTTCAATTTTAATGCTTCTTAATTTTTGATGTCTTGTTGGTATCACTTGACTCTTTATATTGCGCTACTTTTGCAATTCTATTGATGTAAATAAATGTAGAAGCCTTTTCTTTCAATGTAACTAGATGAACTGTAAAGATGTCATGTACTTTATTACTTGTTGTGTTAAAAATGTCAACCAGTTGGTAGTCATTCTTCCTACAATTTATAGTTAGAATTTGTATGTTATATTTATATCTAGCTATTTATATTTAATAATAATCAGTTGATAGTGGAGTTCTCTACATTTTAAAGTTAAAGTAAAAATATCTATTGTCACTTTACAAATGTATCTATTGGAAACTTGTATTTTGCTAGCTACATATGTTTATCCCAATTCAAGTTGTTTTTGTGGGCTTATCTGTTAGTTACTCGGAGTGGATTGGTTATTAGGCCATTTTTTAGTAGTATACACCTTCAGTTGGGCATTGAGGGAATTAAGTTTTTTGTTAAGATATCTTTAGTTTTCTAGTGTTTTCCTCTAGGGTTCTAGTAAAAACCCAAGAAGCTCTTGCATATAAATTCCTATTTTCTCTACATGATCCCATCTTCTTTGACTATTACCTATATAAATCATTCATGTAGTGAATGCTGGTAGATTGTAACATAGACAAAAGTTTCTTTTCTAAACTTCTAGAAGAAATATTGTAGAGGATAGTGTTCTTTTGTCTTGGAAAGAGAAGAGCTTTTGTGTGTAGTGAAATGTAGCATCCCCCCTCATCTTTGAAACTACTCTTTTGAAGTAAGTTTTGAATTGGAAAGATAAGAGATTTTCTATGTAGTGAAATGTAGTAGTCCTCCACACCTCAATACCTACTCTCCTGTTGTGATACTCCTATCTTTTTCTCTAGTATTTTTGGGGTGAGAATTTTTTATTGAGCTATTTTCTGGGGACCACCTATGCCATAGAAATAGTAGTAGTTGACCCGCCTTTAAATAAACCAATCAAGTAAGTAGTTGTTATGGGGTAAGCCACTATTTTCTATATCTATTTCTCTCTAAGCCTTAGATTGTCAAGAGTCTACATCCTTTAGATAGATTTTCTTTTTTTTTCTATTTCTACTAGTCTACAATACTAGCATACTTCAGTGTTACTTGGTTATAATCTCAAGGAGATAAATTGTGCACATTGTTTTGAGCTTGAAGGTGTCTCAAAGTTACTTTTGAAAATTGGATGCAAGTTTATTTTCTATAATTTGGTTTTAAATATATGAGTATCTTTGTATTGTATATTTTTTTTGGTAGCCATAAACATTGAAGCTAGATGTAAACTTACTACATGTTAAAAAACAATGTGCACTTTTTTATTCCATTACAATAACATAATCAAAAGAAGAGATAGGGTTAGTAATACGAGTAAAATCCTCTAATAAGAGAAAATTCAAAGTTGATTGTACTATTATTGTGCATATTTGCGGGCTTCTACTAAATTATTTTAGAAAAATTGTTTGCTACTAAAGGATATTCTAATGACTATTCAATAGTGCAATTCTATCATCAACTTTAACTACAAACTTAAATCCTTCAAAATCATTAGAACATGTGGACTATGATTTTGGATTGCCCACATTGCTTTAGCTCCTTCTAGGGTTTTTCACCTAAAAGGAGAAAGAAATGGGGTCCAAAATGAAAATGTCTACACTCAAGAATAATGTAAATGAGTTATAATGTCTAATTAAGATGTACTAATGCACTAATCTGAAAAGAAAATGATTTAATGATGCAAAACCTAAGAAATGCAACTTGTTTGAAAACATAGTGTGATATGCAGAAAGGTGAAATAGATGCAATAAATGACAAAATAAAGATGCAAGACATAAACTATGCACCTAGAAACTGATGAGGAGCTGACTAGAGATTGCAAAGACCTCTAAAATTCTATTTTTTTTAATTTTTTAGCCAACTAGGACACTTATGCTAGGCTAGGCAACTTAGTCCCAGATCAAGGAGATTGCCCAGAAAGCTATTTCTTCCAAAAGGGTATAAAAAACTGTAAAAATTTCAAAAAAAGTAGTTGAACCATAGATTTTTTGGCACCCTAGGTCTTTCTAGCACTTCTAGGGTTTTTCACCTAAAAGGAGAAAGTAGGGCCAAAAGATCTAGATAGGTTCACTCAAATTATGCAATGTATGATGCTATTTGAAATAAATGAAATGGTCTAAGTGTAGTTATATGGAATAATTGGCTGATTATGTATGGAAAACCTAAGATTTATGCAATGTTGGAAAACACAATGTGATATGCAAACAATGAACTATGAATGAACAAATGCAAAACAAAAGAGAAAAGGGTTGAATTAGAGTGCACCTGGGTAGGGATTGGAGAATATAGAATCTTATGAATGTTGTCTAAAATCACAAAAAATCACCAGTGGGACTCATTCGCCACTAATGGTGAATCAATCTTGCTTCTAATGAAAACTGTCAGGAACAGGTTTCTAAGTGTCAGGATCTGGAATTTGACAAAACCTAGATTTCTAGCCTTAAGGTGGGACTCATTCACCACTAATGGAAAATTAGTCCTCTCCCAAAATTTTAAGAAATTAGGGGACAATTCTATAGCACCAGATTTGAGATTGTATGCTTGTCGGGTTGTCGAAGTCAAATCTATAGAAAACGGACAAAATATCTTCTCCAAGCTTGAAATAAGATGTTGTTGACTTGAAACACTTTGTTGACTTCTCGTCCACTTTTCAACACCTAAATGTGTGTCAAATATGCATACATAAGTTTGCAAACAAACATGTAAAAGGGGAAAAATGGTTAAGGGTTAGGTTATAGGGATTTTCCTTGGTCAAATCCCACTTTGGTAATCAAACCCTTAATGAAATAATGAAATGAAGGAGAATGATAAACAAATAACATGAAAATTCCATCAACTTACCAAACCCTTGTTGAAGAAAATATAAAGATATGTCAATGGTAGCTCTTGAATGCTTGATTGATGCTCGATTATAGGATGCAAAGTGCTCAAATGCTAGTTGAATACTTGAATGAGTTAGAAGATTATAGGAGATATAAAATGAGGAGAAACAAATTTATTTATATAGTCTTGTGCCTTAGTAACCCATTGATACCTCATCACAGGCCGATATCAAGTAATTTTGAATAAAAACCTGAAAGAAAATTTGAAATATTTTGAATTTAGAGCTAAGAGGGACTCATTCGCCACCCATGGCGAATGGGTCCCACCTTAGGCTTGAAAATGGGTGTCAGGAATTAAGTCACATTTAATGTTATTTGTCGGGTTTACATTCAAAAATACACTTAATTAAGCCTTATAAGGGCATAAAGGGGTCAAATAAAGCATAAGAAAGGTGTAAATAGTGAAATTATGCCTAAAAAGGTGTGAAATCTTGTTACAAGACTTTACAAAACTTCAAAATAGGACTTGATAAGTGATGATAAGGTGATTTTTAGGTGAATTGTAATGAATAGAGCCTAGAAGAGTGTAGAAATGTTTTACAACACTTCACAACACCTTAACAAGATGCCATTATTAAAATTTTAAGGACTTAATGTGAATGTTCAAGCCACATTACATCACTAAATCCAAGCAAAATAGACCAAGAATCATGAAGAAAGGCTTAAAAGACCATGAAAATGACAAGGGGCCATTTTTCTACGGCACATTTGGCCCCCACTTTAGTGAGAGGATGAACTTGCTTCAAACTCACACTAAAGTAGCCATGCATATCGAGAGAGAGGTCCCAATGCACTTACGTTAGCAAGATGGAATGACAACGATCAAGAGGGATGATCAAGCCCCTAGGATGAAGATCCCATGGAAAACTAAACATAAAAGAAAAGGAATACAAGTGTTGAAATGAAAGAATAGAATGAAGCTTCGATCATCTGTCCAACTAGTTGTGGATTAGATCTAGGCTGATTGTTTGAAAAAGAGAATGCATACTCACTCTAGGGCAACAAAACTCATGGTGGTCTGCCGAGTGAGAAGACCCAAAAAGTGAAGTACATACGCTAGTTGGTATGCACTCACAAACACAAAGGTGGTTATGGGGAAGGTCGTGTTGCTGAGTGGGATTCCCGCTCAACCATATCAAAGTTATACCTCTTAATAGCTTTAACAAGGCACCACAAGCGAAAATGTTGGTTCATGCTTCATGAGACAAACAATGCTTAGAACCCATGAACAAATGAAAGGTACCATAGGCATGCAAGTTGCATTATGCAAGGTGGCAAAAAGTACAAAGTGTAAAATGCAAAAATGTCAAATGTAAAAGTGTAAAAGTGTAAAATTGAAAAAATGTTCAAAGGAGTCTTGTTAAGTTTATGCAAGGTCTACCACTTAGGGAACATTGTGTCTAATGTCTCCAAGAGAGGACTGATCAAAGAATTAAATATTCACAACTTAGGGGAAGCAGTGCATCACATAAGGCTACCAAGAGGAATGTAATATGCTAAGATAAATCACACTTATGAAGGACATCATACCCAATGTCATCCACAAAGTGACAAACACATCATATGAAATGACAAGGCTGCACTAGGAACCAAAAATGCAAAATGAAATATGGTAATGTATGCCCCCACTTTAAAGGAATTGCTACACATCATTTTGTGAGAAATTACTTTAACATAGTGAAGGAAAGAAAATGAAAAAAGTAAAAATAAGACATGAGAGCCAACTCAGAAAGCCCTATGCCAAGTCATATGTTTTTGAGTTAGGTTGCATCATGTAAACAAAAAAGAGAACAAAAGAAAAGGGAGTTTCCCCCCCATAAAGGAACACACCAAACACATAAGGGATCTATGGATTTGGGGTCAGTATGTTTGTTGCTGCAATGTTTTTATGAAAAAGCTCAGAATTGTCATCATTCCCCAAAGCACATAAAACTGGAAGAATGATACAAAGAGAGTGAAAAAAAAGGAAAACGAAGTCCATTTTGGGTCAACATGGAAGAGACATTGTGGTCTCAACGCTTTGCATCATCTCCAAAATGAAAACACAAGCAAAAAGGAAAAGCTTTTGGGTCAACATGAAAGGGGACATTTTGGTCTTGATGCCTTGCATCATCCCCAAAAGAAAAAAAAAAGATAAAGATAAATTAAAAAGGAAAAGGAACCGATTGGGTCAACATGGAAGAGACATAGGGAATCTCAACGCTTTGCATCATCCCTGAAAAGGAAATTACAAAATGAAAAATGAAAAAAAAAGGAAACGGACCTTTTGGGTCAACGTGGAAGAGACATAGGGCATCTCAACAATTTGCATCATCCCCAAAAGGAGAACAAAAAACAAAAATGAAAAAGGAAATGCACGACATATAGAAGAATAGAGGTATAAATAGAAGTGTACGAAGAGAGAGAATATCAAACACACAATACGGGGGAGCATGATATGCACATGCAATAGTAAAAGAAAGAAGAAATGAAAAAGGCTAGTAAGGAAAATGCAAGTCAACCATCTAACAAGTCATCTACTTCCCAATCATGCTTAGTGTATTGTGAGGGCGATTGACTGTCCAAAGGAAGAATTGAAAGTTCTGAACTAGGAGATGTACCAGGTTCCTCACTTGGTTGAGAAAATTTATCTTTTAAGCTCATGGTAGATGAAAATAAAGAGTTTAGATCGCTATGTAGTTCATCTATTTTTGTTATCTCCTCATCATCATCATTATCAAGATTGATTATGACAGAAGGACGAAGGGTTTTTTCTAAGGAAGGATGTATCAAAAGTTGTGTTTATTGGATTTGTTCATTTTGTTGTGAGGGTTGGATGGTGCTATCTTGTGGTGGGTCAAGAGAAAGAGGGTGTTCATTTTTTGCTTTGGTCAAAGGTGGAGGTTGTTTTTCTTGATTTTCTTCCATGTGAGATTGACAAGCAAGGAAACGATGATGATGCCTATGTTCTGTAGCACTGCAATTGCATTTAATTTTATTTTGAATTTGTTGAGGTGCAAGAGCTGATTGATCCATCATAGATTCATTTTCTTCCAAAGCGGGAAGAATGGAAGAAACTAAAGAAGATGGGTCAACCACTTTCTTTTTAGCTTTATACACCTTTTTTTATACAAGGAGGTATGAAAGAATTGGTTTCATTTTCCCTTGGTCATTTAAATGATGGCAGGAAGGTGTCTAAGGGTGGTTGTTCATGAGGTTGTATGGTTTTTTCGATGTCCAACTTAGGTTGAAGCATGGTTTCATCTAGGATAGGAGGAGTGGAAGCAGACAGGGACATGTTACGAAGAGATAACTCAACTATTCGTTTGGCTTTTAAATTTTGATAGGTTATGAAAAAGAAATTTTTACGGGGGGTGATGGGTTCCATAGGTGCCAGCCAAAAGGCTTCTATGGAAAAATTACCTTTAGATGATAATGGATTAAAGCCACTATGGTGTATGGTAAATATTTCATTTCCATGTGGAAACTTCAAACACTTGTGAAGAACTAAAGGGACCACTTTCATTGAGCGAAAGCAAGGGTGGCCTAGCTACAAATGAAATTGGTCTAATTGTGGAATGATAGAAAATGTTACCTCCAAATTTTTGGGTCCTATTTGTAAGGGGAGTACGATTGATCCAATTGTAGGGCACACAAAACTAGTATGTGTTTTAATCCATACAGTTAGTTTATTATAGTTATCTTGATACAACTCATGTAATACTAGAAACTCTTCTGTGATCACATTCTCACCATAGGTGGGATCTATTAATATCCAATTTGTGGGCTTATCATAGATTATGTCAGCTATGTAAAGAGGACCATCAAGAATTTTTTGAAGTATATCTTTAGAAGAAAAAGTGATATCAAGAGTTTTGTTGGTTGGGCCTTTACAAGGGATAATGTCTATCGTACCCACAAGTTCATCCATGGGATTAACTTGAGTAATATTTGGAGTTATGTCAGATTGTTCATTATTTTTATCGATGTTCATGACTTGAGTGTTTGAAGGCTCACTAGCCTTGACAAATGAAACACTGTGTTTAGGCATAGGGTTGGTAAATATTTGTAAATTCTGATTAGGGGATGCAATAGACTTATTTCCTTGATCATTGACACCTGCAATGGAAAAATGACCTGAATCAATGAGGTCTTGAACTAAGTGTTTGAGACGCTTACATTGTTCAGTTTCATGTCCATTTTGGTGATGAAAATGACAATAAGCATTAGATTTAAAGGTGGGTGGTAAAGGTTTGGTGGTATCAAGTGGTTTGACAGTGGTTAAGGTGATCATTTGTTGTTGGAGCAATTGGTTCATTGTATTATGGAGGGTATTAGGTAAGGGAGTAAATTGTCTCTTCGGGTCCCCATAGGTATAAGGCACCACTACTTTAATGGCTACCACTAAGGCTTGGAACAGGTTGGGTTGGTTGTGATTGAGGAGGAAGATTGAATTGTAAAAATCCTCTATTTGGTTTGCAAAATTTTGGCATGTTGTTTTGATTGTTTTGCTCAAACTTCTCAGCTTGGTTAGTAGTGGGCTTTGAATCACGACCTGAAATCAAGTTATGATACTCACACAGGGTTGTGCATAAATGAATGAACGAAGGGAATTTCATCATAGTTAACTTATCGTAAAGGTTTGTGTGCAAGTTTTTGATAAACATCTTCTGCAAATATGAATCAAGAATTTTGACATCAACTTGAGCATACAATGACTGATAACATGAAATGAAGTCAGTTACTTTTTCATTGGCATGTTTTCTACATCGCATTAGGTCATCCATTATCTATTTAGGAGTCATATGAACTTGGCAGTGACTTATGAAGTCATCCAAAAGCTCATTAAATGATCGAATGGAATGATTAGGCAGGTTTGAAAACCACTCTAATGCAGTATCTTTCAGGGTCCTAGGAAAAATTTTAGCTAAGAGTTTATCATCAAGGAAAAAATCACTACATAAAGTTGTATAAGCATTGACATGGTTAATAGGGTCTCCTTTACCTCCATATTTCTCAAACCTAGGTGTATACACCTAAAATCGGTCAAAATAATTAATTAATTAATTACTAGCTATTTAATTAATGAAGTCCCTTTATTCATCTACTTATAAATAAATTCTTAATTTATTTATATAGTTCACACTTTCCTAAATTCTTCATCCTAAACCACATTATTCTAAATTTAATTAAATGAACAAATGGCTATAATTTTTTTTATTTAATTAAATATCTCCTCACTAAGTTTGAATAATTTCAAATTCAAAATTAGTCACATGTCTACAACACTTTTTTTTCATATCATCAAATGTCACATGTAATTAAATATGACTAATATTTAATTAAATTATTTTCAACCAATTATCTTCAAAAAAAATTTAACACATGGGCTTATTACTCACACACTATATTCCTTCATCCATTTGGCATGTTGTCTTTGTTCAAGGGAACATCCTTCTTGATTCTCTCCATCTCCACCGTTCATCCCTTAAGTTTGAATCTGGACCATTGATTGTTGCCACATCACAAGATGCTTTGAAAATCCTATAAATACAACCCTTTGCTACAACATTTATAATCCATCTTTTAGCAAACTTATTCTGCAGGAATAGATTTGGAGCAATTGGAGCATTTGGAGTTCATAGTTAGCATTGTAGTATCATGTTAAATTAGAATCATGTCTTGCTTTCTAGTTGCATTTTATTTCATGTCTTGCCTTATAGTTGCATTTTAGTTTATCATATCAATAGTTATTTGAGCATATGTAGAATCATTTTAGCTTCTTATCACAACATTTGTATCACATAAGTTAGCATCATTATCCATTTGTCAATATCACCATTATCATAGTATCATGGCTTTTATCACATAGTTTCATGTAGGAACTTAGATTTCTTGCATTTTGAACAAAATATCATTTCTCAAGTTTCCATTTTAACAATCATAGTGCACACATAAAATATGAGACAATATGATTTAATAAATCCTTGAGAATAGAGAACAATGGAACATTTTTGAAGATTTGTTTTTCTGCAATTAGAGTAGTTCTTTGATTCAAATCTTTAATATAATACGTCTCATTGAGGTTTGTGTGCTTTAGTATTGATTTTCTAACTCTCCCACATTTTACACACACATAAATTGACACCCATCGTAAGGCTCAACCCCATTTTTAACAATATTCTAGAAAAGTTTTTGTGAATAGGTTGGACATGATGTTTTAGCACAACTGTGAGTTCTTTTAGCGCATTCGACAAATATTTTAGTGGATTCGACTTCTATTTTAGTGCATATGACAAATATTTCAACACATTCAAGGTCTATTATGGTGCATTTGATATTTCTTCTAGTGCATATGTCAACTATTTTAGCACATACATGAAGTCTTTCAGTGCTTTCAGTCAATACTTTAATGCATACAATAGTTCTTTTAGTGCATTCATTAGTTCTTGTAGCACATGCATTAGTTATTTTAGCACATGAAGTGGTTGTTTTAGCACATTGGAAGGATCTTTTAGTGCATTGCATGATTGTTTTAGCACATCTATTTAAAGTTGCAAAATCTTAAAAAAATCCTAAGAACTAATTGTTGTTTTATGCTTGCAGGTGGATGATACGCCTGTCAAAGAAAAAATTATACAACTAATAATGATATATGCAGGGGATAGAGTTATTTAATACTTTCTTTTGATTAAGATAGCCATCTAGCTTAATTAGAAGGTTAAAGAACACCATGTCTTCTATGCTTGATGAATGGTAGGCATATGTTCTCCCCTTAACTGGGTGACTAAAAAGCCAAACCCATACATTTTTTATTTTCTTTTATCCTTAGAGGGATTGACTTGTGGGAAAAAGTAATCACCCAAGGGAACGACCCAACCGGTAACATGCTAAAGCCAAATGGCTTCCAACTGGTATATAAGTCTATTTACTTGAGGAAAGTTCAAGTATCACGAGGATTGTTATGAAAATAAGGGAAACAATGGTCTCTTGTTGTATGGATGATCTCTCATCAATGAAATGCCTATACTAGAACCTCTTATTTAGAAGGCCAAAATCCTTATTCTATTTATTGGCATAGAAGGTCTAACCTTTGAAGCCGTCCCACATTTTTGTGGCTTTTAGTAGAGATAAGAAGTATGCCATGGAAGATTCATGGGTACGGAAGCTTGGATGCCTCATAGAAGTGAGTGTCATGGAGGGGAGCTAGTGGGTTCAATCTTTTAATCATCCGCTAAAAGTAGGTGCATCTGGAGTAAAATCCAAGTGGGAAATTCTATAAATATTATCCTACACAGCCTTAAGTTGTACATGTTTGATGTGTTTTACCAATGTGTTTTTAAATAAATTTCAAAGAAAATATCATACATTGGAAGTGAAAATATTGATTCAAAAAAAATCCTTTGAAATAACCATTTCTTTGATGGTAAAATCAAAAAAATCAAACTTGCAAGAAACTGACATTTTCCTAGTTCAACTCATCCATTGCATTTTCTAACGCATCCATGCAATCTTGCAACACATCCGTCTACTGTTATAGCACATCCATGCAATCTTCCAGTGCATTCCTTCTATGTTTTAGTGCATTTGCTACATTTTATAGCACATCTGTGCAATATTCCAGCGCATTTACCCTCTATTAAAGCACATACACTACATATTTTATAGCACATAGACCCTCTATTTTAGTCCATTCAGTTAGTCTTATAGCACATATGTGCAATCTTCTAGCACATGCATTCTCTATTGTAGTGCAATCGTGCAGTATTTTAGCGCATCTAGACTCTATTTTAGCACATCCATTAAATGCAAAACCCGAGTTAAATTTATCCCCTGTTTCACAGTTTGTACTAGAATTCAAAATATCTTCCAATCCATAATCATTGCTCAAGTAAAACAATGTCTAAAATTGTCAAAACAGACCTCTACAAGTGGAATTCTCCAAATTAAACCTCGATCTAAACATCTCAAAGTGCCTAAATCATCAAACTTAGCATATCTTTGATTATTAAGCCTAGTTTCATCATCATAATTTATCATCCTTTCATCACGAAACAAAACTATATAATCAAATCAAACTTAGTCTCATCAATAGAATTTGTTTTTCTATTTGACTTAGTTGTAATCCTTGGCACTCTTCCAAACAAAGATCAAAGTTTAGTCAAAGTATAACACTTGTATGCTCATTCAAACAAGATTACAAAAGTAGAAACTCAAGGAAAAAGAATTGGAAACACAAAACATTGAAATACAAAACATTGGAACTCAAAGCATCAAAACTCCAAACATCAAAACTCAAAACATGGAAACTAAAAAAAATGAAACACAAAACACCATGGATGAAGTTGAAGAGAATCCTTTCCATGGAATCCACAACAATGAAGGAGAAGAAATAATTGAGGAAGATATCCAAAATGTTGAACAAGATCCAAATTTCCACAAATGCTTAGAAAAGATTTATGAAAGAAATTGGGAAAAATACCTCCTAATGTTGGCTAAACAAGGTGTCAAATTTCTTGATGACTTTGATGCTAACCAATTGAAAGCGCCTCCCAAAAAGCCTAAAAATGATACAAAACAAGTGGTTTCCCTAACTTGGAAAATGAAAAACCTCCAACAACAAATTCTTGACATGCAAAGGGGAACCTCGAAATGATACTTGATCCAAGACATTTGTCCATATCTTTTTGATCAAGATATTCACATAATTCCTTTTCCCAAACATTGCGAATTCCCAAAGTATGACAAATACAATGGTAAAACCAATCCAATAGATCATGTGAGGGAATTTAGAACCATGACTCTTGAATTTTTTCATGAAGAAACGTATTTGATGAGATTATTCCCACATAGCTTAGGTGGACAATGCCTTGAATGGTTTTCCAAAATTGCACCACCAATAAAAACCTTCGAAGAGATGGTAAACAAATTTATCACTCAATATTATTATCACATCCAACATGATATAACAATGAAAGACCTTTGCAACTTGAAATAGAAAAAGGGTGAGTCATTACTCATTTTTCTACAAAAATGGAGAAGGTTATTTGCGAGGTATTCTCGTCCCATACCTGAAAAATAAAATATGGAAATCTTTATTGATAACCTAAATGATGAGATGAGCTACATGTTGGAATTGCAATGTCCACCTACCTTCAAAAAATTGATTGAAAATAGGATTAAAATTGAAGAAGCTTTGGTCAAAAGAGGAGTCATAAAACTTTACAATGAAAACAACCCATCAAACTCCTCTAACAACTACAATAGCGGTGACAAACCAAAGTTTTGGCAATGAAACAAGAATGTGGGTAACAACAATGGCACAACTGAAAAACCAAAATGCAAAAATTTCATTCAACTTAACAACAGCTGCCGCCAAAACTAACCAAATCAACAATCCACCCAACAACCAAAATGTCAACCAAAGTAATAATCAAGGTAATGATGGATCTAGAACACCATCATATCTAACATCCTCAAATCGAAGAAGGTTCACACCTTTGGGACAATCATCAGAATCAACATTAAAGGAACTTCTTGAAGCTAAATTCATAACATTACCAGAGGCAAGAAATTGGGAACCACAAGTTAAGCCTCCATGGTGGAATGATGCACATTTCTATGACTTTCATCAAAACAAAGGGAATAAAACCAATGATTGCATGCAATTGAAGCACTTGATACAAGACTTGATTGACAACAAGACGATATTTGTAGAAGAAATCCAAATGAACAATGATCATGGAGCGTTCAAGAACCCTCTACCCAACTAGGAAAAAGGGGAATCTTCTTCTTCAAATACCAAAGGAAAAAATGTAAACTATGTCTATGATTCTACCATTCATTGTGTTGAGGTGGTTGAACATCAAACCAAAAACCTTGAAATCAGGAGCCAAAGAAACATTGCTACAAGTAAAAATCATCACCACGATATCAACACTACCTCACATCAAATCAATGACCTTGTTCCAATAAATCTGAGATCACCAACACTGCAGTAAATGACAATCAAATCAATATCATTAAAATCAAAGAAAAACAAGACAATTCACCGATCAATGCAATCACAAGAGGACATGCCAACGTAACATTGAAAGGAGCTACCCCTTCCACATCCAAAGCAGCTATTGTTGTCCTTGCAACTTAATATAACATCATTGACTAGTTGCAGAAGATACCCACTCAAATATCCATATTAGAGCTTCTCAAGATTTCACTAGCACATAAAGAAATCTTAGAACAAGCTCTAATGGCCACCACAATACCAAACAACTTGGAAGTTTTCCAATTTCAGACTATGGTGGGACATTTTACTACACTGCACTACTTATCATTTTTCGGACATGATGATGTATCTATCACCCATCCACACAACACTGCTCTCCACATTAAGGTTTTAATCCATAAACATCACATTAAATGTGTTCTAATAGATGGAGGAGCTGGATTAAATAGCTGCACTCTAAAACTTGTTCGTGCACTTAGATATTCAAAAAATGCTATTGATCTTAGAAGGAAAATCACAATAAAAGCATATGATGATGAAGAAAGATCCTCCCAATTATTGACTATCTTACCAATTCAAGTAGGATCAGTTGTCAAAGATATAGTCTGCCAAGTGTTGGATAAAGAGTTGACATACAACATACTCTTGGGATGTATGTGGATTCATGAGATGAAAGTTGTACCATCGACATATCACAAGTGTTTAAAATTTCCTTTTAATGGACAAGAGATCACTATTGCTACTGATTCCAACAACCCCCAATACTGCAACACACTTAGAACAATCCAAGACAGTTTTGTGCAACACAATAGGGAAGCTACAACTCCTAGTTCATCCAATAGTGAAAAACAACTAAATGCCTTGCCAAAGTGGGTGGAGTAAAAGGACCAAACAAAAGATAAGGGTACCAATGAGTATACTCCATCGAATCATGAAAGCCAAATCCATGCCTTATCAAAACAGGTTGAAAAGATCCAATTGAAAGAAAAAGGAATGGGGGAATACTCATTTGAGCAATCCTTGTTTTTATCACAACTTTTATCTTCTCCTAAGTCATATGGACAACCATCAACATCAAGACAATAATCATCACAACCAACCACACTCTTTGATGGCAAGTTTGCAAAAGCAGGCACCTTCATGGATGAATCATAAGACAAGGAGGTTTTGAATTGGTTGTACAAGGATGAAGAACAATCAAAAGCATCCACTTCAAATGTAGTGACAGAGTAGTATGGAAAAGGTAAGACAATCTCGAAAAAGATGGGATGTGAGGGAAAAGGTCCTATTGGTAAAAGAAAATAAGGCATCATAGAACTGATACAACCCATCACAATGAATTCTAAGGAAAAAGGCAAGATTAGGGTACAAGGAAGAAGCAAAAGAAGAAACTCGACAACAAGTTGTCAAGAGAATCCTTCAATTGAGAGATAGTTCTGAAACATACTCCAATGAATATGAATGGGATTCCCTCTTTGAAGAGTCTTGTCATGATAAGGAAATTGATGCAGTACAAAAGTATACACCAACAAGTACAGAGGGAAAGAGCTCAGGTTGCAGACCACTTGAAATTGGATCACAACATATTGATGAATCAAGTGAAGATGATCATACTTCAAGTGAGATAGATACTTCAGAAGAGAGTAACGTCATAGACCTCGATATTACTACCAAACACTTTGATGACATTTCCATCATGATGCATACCCCTTCAAAGCTTAGCTAATCTATCAATTCCATGTCATTAGTACACCAAAAATTGATTAACTAGAACCAATCTGAGTTGTTTGATCTACCCACCTGTTGATGGGTGTTTTGCACACTTTCTCAACATAGGCAGTACACAGGTGCACTATCTCTCTTGAAAGGAAATCTCCAACGACAAGTTGCTGAAAATATCCCCAAGGTCTCTTGGGTGTCAAGTCATGACTTGCATGGAACTCCTCAGTTGATTTTGATGTGATTTTGCTAGTAATCACAGGGAAAACTTATGTAGCTGGATGCGAGGTAGATCTTCAAATCTGAAGCTTTTGAGGTGGAGGTCAAGTTTCACTTTGTTGTAGGTTCGGACAGCGGTCCAAAACTTTGATGTTTCTTCAAGTTTGGCTTTACAATGTGCAAAGAACCTTAGTATAGGCTATTTCTAAAAAAAAGGGAAAAGAGTAGGGAAGATGGAGGGTTCTTGGACCTGCAACTAACTACAAACAATAATCATGGAGTTCCTACAATGGATAGCTTCCTTAAAACAAGATTTCACTTAACCAAATATCTCACAGTCTCATGAAATTTGTGCTATCTTCTAAGGTCTACAAATATTTCACCTTTCATTCACCATATACATGCATGAACAAAGATAAAAGTGTGGAGCAACTTTGAATTTAAGCCTCAACTAACTTTACACAACTATCTACTAGCAGTAAACAACAAAAAGTATGGACTAAGAAGGCATCTACACAGTAGGAATTTTCACAACCACAGAACAACATTTCTAAAATCTAACAAAGAAAGAATACAACTAACTAGAACAACAACATAAATCTAAGTAGAGCATCTAATAATGGAGATTGAACCATGAAACATGTGACGAAATCATAAAATGCACCAAGTCAATGTATTTTCATTAAAATTTCAGCAGCATGTCTTTACAACAACTCAACTCCTCTTTGCAAATGAGAGGAGACCCCTATTTATAGTGCCCAAAAATTTAAATGAATGGCCAAGATTAATTCTCATTGTGTGGCCAAGATTCATTACAAAATAGGGTTTCACCCACCCCAATATATTACAATTTAAAATTACATTCTTGTCTCCTTCCCTATTTTGTCCTTTAGTGATGGCACTATAGCATTTTTGTCTTTTACTGATTGCTCTTTTACTGTAGCTACTCCTTTGGGGGATCTTCATTGATAACAAGGTTGTCCTCTTTCTTCTTCGATGCTGCATACTCCACAAATTTTAGAATGACTGGTTGGAGCTTGTCTACCTCAATGATCTTGTACCGCAACATCTGGTAGCTCCATTCTTTTGCATTATCTTCAAGCTTCTTCTAGTCCTCATCATACTTTATGCCTTGATCTCTTAACAACTCTGATTGGTCGAAGGCACGGGTAGAAAAACTCATGAACTCCACTATTATTTCACTGGACATCCCATCCTGCATCTTCTTCTGAAATTAAGGTTTTATTTTCTCTGGATCCATCTACACTACGGGCATGTCATACTCCATCATTAGCTTGAGATATTGAGCGCATTCCACCCTAATTTCCTTAATCCATTCGATGTCTGGATCCACCTTACTTATTATTTGCTCCAAACTTTCCTTCCTATTGTCAAAATCCCACCTCCACACATCCATCAGCTAGTGATCATCCCTTTTGAATGCAAGCCCCTTTTCCCATGTGGCTTTTGGTAACTGGAGGATGGCCTCAATCTTTGGATAGGTGGAGTTGTACGTGGTAGAGAAGTTGGTGTAGAGCTACCTCATGCTCTCGAGAGACTGTTGTAGGTCCAAGAACTTGTTGGCTGTTCAAACAACCTGACTAATACCCATATTCCTGATGTACAAGACTTGTCATAACCAACTCTCTGTACTCTTTTCCAAGTTCTTTCTTCTCTCCAACTTGTCAATTTTTTCTTTGGATAGTAGTTGGGGTGGAGCCATGGGTGTGGTAGGCAGGTCATCTACTAAGGACCATTGTTGGATGTAATCTGTCAAGGCAACCACTTGTGCCTTAAGCTCATCCTTCAAAACCTTGTCTTGTTTTATCAGGTGCACCACCGTGGCCACTGACTCCTCAAGATGCCCCACTTTTTTCTCTCTGGTAGTAGTTCCTAAATCAATGGTGGAGATGTTGTAGCTTACACTAGCCTAGCCCACCACAGGTGTTGCTATCTGCACAGCTCGAGACCCAGAAGCATACATTGTTACCTTGGATCTGACCTTAGGCTTCTTCTCTTTTCTAGTTGTGATCTGTGCTCAAGCTATGATAGCCTCTATCCTTGCTCTCGGATCCTTTTTTATAGGAGTTTTCTTTTCAATATGTCTCTCCAGCCATTTAGACATAGCAGACTTTTCTTTAGGTGATGTACGATCACCCTCACCCTCTTCGGCCAAGACCTCTATTTTCTTATCTCTAGGGCCCCTTTCTTCCATTTTAGCAGCATCTCCTTCTTCATCAGAATCTTGGAAGAACACAAGGCACTTGATGGGAGGCTTGGTAGGTAATTACTGCCTGGGACTTTCTTCTTTCTCTATTTCATCCCCCTTCTTTTCTCCAGTTTTCTCAACCTTGTGCACGTGATCCTTGGGCTGCTCAATTTCGAGGCTCTTGAAAATTTGAGGCTCACCCTCAGGCTTATCTTCTCCTGGATTGTCCTCTTGTTGCTGTCCTTCTTTGTTAAGAGTCGACCTTTCTGCCTCTTCTTCAGTTCCCTTCAGCTGCCAGGCCATCTCTTCTTCAAGATCGTCGTCGAAGGTTTGTATGATGACCCTACCACCGACATCTTCCTCCTCATCTCCACTCTCTGAAGAGCCTATTCCTTCCTCTTCGTAGGCCACCCTGTCGATTGTCCGGTGTTCATACTCTGGGTGTTTGTGGTATTCATTGACTTCCTATTCAAATGGCTTCAAGGCCTCTTGCTCTCGCCTCTCCCACTCCTTGAAAATCAACATGGTGGCCTTCATAGCCAGTGGTCCTGTCGGAGGCTATGAAGGTTTAGCAGTAGCGAGGACATATGCCAGGGCTGCTTGAAGAGTGGGGTCCATAAGGATCTGGGAGAGCTCGGAAGGGAGACCCTACATATGTTTCGAGAAGGTCTCAAGAAAGGCAAAAACAGGTATCGATGCTGCTATAGTAGCTAATGGGAGTGATGTGGTAGGTGACATTGCAGTAGAGGAAGGAGGAGTAGTTATGGTAGAGGATGAATCCATTACTATTACAGGCTTGGTCATAGGTCAAAGGGAAAGATGGATAAAGATGTCCACTGCTGGTGGGGATGTGGCGACCATTGCTAGAGAGGTAGATGATGGGGTAGTTAAAACAGGGAGAGCCAAAAGAGGTTTTAACTGATCTGTACCTTTTGCCTCCTCTTGGATTATAGGCTACTCTGTGGTGCCTCCTGTTTGCTTGAGTCTTTTAGAAGGTGAGCCTCCTGGATCTTTCCTTGCATATACTTTGGGGTCCAAAGGCTGCTCTGCTTCCATTTCTTTCCTCTTCTTAGACTTAGTGATTAGAGGAGACTTGGATGTCCCACCCATTGAAGTAGTGGCAGCGGCCTCCTCTGTGGCACTTGGCTCACTTTTGAGCCCTTCATATGTTAGGACAACCCCTTGCCCTTTGAATCGGGTCACTTTTCCATTAAACCATTGTTTGGTACGAGTGAAGATCAGCTTGGTTATAATATCAAGGTCATCAACCTCCTGCTCATTCCAGTCTATTGTTGGTATCGGTATGTTGGCGACTGCGGGGTATCTGGGGTCCATTACAGTGCTTTTGTCCTCCTCAACCTGATCGAGTATGGGAAATGGTTGCACCCTTCTTATGTAGCACACAGTCATCCACATGTAGTGCCTTCCACACACTTCCTTGTCATCCTAAAAATCTCCCCAAAAGTCCTCAATGTGGCGCAGATGAGCGAATCTTGATCCTAGTGCTTTCCTTATATGCCCATATGGGTCCATTCGCAGGCGAGCAATGTGTAAGTGAAAATGAGAATCGTTCAATTCTTTCTTAGAATTCCCAATGCACTAGGAAGTTTGTAATTTATACATTCCTTGGCCGAAAGTTAAGGGATAGGCGACCCCTGCCAAGTGCTTGCTACTGAGGATGAATTGTATGTGTTGGAGCTGCAGAGAAAGCTCCAATAGAATGATCCAGTCATTGGGGTATTGAGGCAGCTTATTTGGCCTTTCTTAGAAGCCCTGGGTGTGAATGTATGTGAACTTTGGGTACTAAATGAAAAGGAAGGTGTATTGCTTCAGGAATGCCCGAGCATTGTGAGAGACCCTTCTCTCGAATTCTCCAGCAATCACCTTGATGATATGGCCAATGAAGGCATCATTTACCCAACAATACTCCTTTGAAATTATGGAACTGGGGCTGGGGATACTTGTCATAGACCTTCAATTTTGGGCCCCGCTCCTTATTGGGTGCCATGAACAACCCATTGTACTGCCTTTGGTCTGCCAAGGAGTAGACCAGGTAGGAGGTCATGTAGAATTTGGATATTTTCTTCACATTCATGAATTTCTCATGAAAGCAGTTGCTTATTATGCCTCCCCAGTAGAAAGCAAATTTTGTTGTGACATCCTCATTTCTTGCGGAGGATCTGCTCAATGAAGTACACCATCCATTCCTAAAAGAAGGCCACAGTAGGGAGACCTATCACCCTACTTAGCATAGTGACTAAGTCATGGTAATCTTCATGGAAATCACTGCGGAAGACTTCCATAGGAACCTTCGTAGCGCTGCTTCATTTCTCTTTGAGCCAGTGCTGATTTATCAACTTCTTGCAGCTTGCCGGGTTGTCATCCCATGCTGCTTTGCACTCCTCTATGGTAGTTGTCTCCATCTCGATGAAGGTAGGAATGTGGAAGGTCCTTGCAATTCCCTCAGCTGACATGTCAGCAAGAATGTTACCATCTTTGTCAATGATGGTCCTTGTGTTGGGTTGATAGGCCTGCGGACAAGCTATGACCAACTCAGGGGCCACAAGGGATGGAGGGAAGCCTGCAGCCTTTGCAATTTCACTTTTTCTCATCAGCCTGACCTTTTTAGTTGTCGGGTTGACTCTGGCCCTTTGCTTAAATTCATCAATATCAACATGGTTGATATTGGTGTTGGTCATTTCTTTCTAGTTTGTGACAACCTTTGAGTGCAAAGGCTCACCCTGGAACTGGTACTTCATTTGGTCCTTTTCCTCTTTTCCATGAGGAGTCTTGCTCAATTTATTTCCTTTGTCTTTTTCAACCACTACCCTCGAGGGTCCTACACCTGATTCCCTATATCCTGTAGGCAAAGTCATAGTCAGTGTAATTGATCATGAAAGCTTCGATGTTAGTTAAAATGTCATGGACGAAATAAAATTTGGACATTTTATTATTCAAAAAATCATACTTCTACTTCTAGATGTCATTAGTCCTTCAATTGAGGGCTTTCAGGAAATTTGGGGCCGAAGGCCCAGGCTTCCCTAGCAGGAATGTTGTTTTGAAAGGGAAAATAGGGTAATATGATCTGGGAGATTTCTCCTGACCAAATTTTGATGGTTCAAAAGGCTTGTATCGAAGAGGGCTAAATTTCAACACATGGGTCAAGATTAGATTTGAAATTTGAGGTAGTTTGGATCGATTTGGGAGCATCCAAAGGTACGAGGTTAGAAAGCCATCTAGGGTTGGCCATTTGAAACATCCAAGAACAAAGGGAATCCTGGAGATAGAATTCTGGGGTTCGGGACCCCGTGGGTCCAAGGGCAGCCGGTAATTTTGTAATTTTAAAGTGTTTGGGCTTGAGGAGTCGAGAAGCCGTCATGCTTTCACCATTCAGATTAGCGATGGTCGGACAGAAGTCTAGCGGGGGTGGCCTGACGGACTAGACCCGACACTTAGGTTGGGCATGATATTTTCATATTAAGTTTTTGCGGTGAGCAGGAGGGCGAAGCCCGGACGTCGGAAGGGCAGATGCAATTTTCTCTTTTGAACTGTCGGGAACGGCGCAAAGTTCTAAATGGCAGAGCTCGGCTAGGGCAAGGATGTCAAAATTGAGTGTTTACCACTCTCGCAATGAAAGGAAGCTCGGGGTCTAGGAGGCAGAAGGATGCCAATGGATTTCCATTCAAAACAGCGAAGCGGCCGTGGAAGTCCGAGAGTCGGGACCCAGCAATGTGCTAGAAGGTGGGTTTGCACGCAAGACTAGACGGCGAAAGGTAGGGCGAGCTGCAGGGCTCGGGCGGTCGAGGTCCTTCCGCCATTCGAGAACGGCGGGAGCTTGGCAGAATCCCGAATGCGGAAGTCCGAGCGTGCAGGCCTGAGAGGCCAAAACTGAGGCCAAAATTTTGAGGTTTAAGTTTGCGATGCTTGACAGCAAACTACCAACAGAAACTCAAGGAGTTGGGTCCGAGAAAGGGTGCATCCGTTCTCCAAAAGATGTTTAAATTCATAAGTTTTAATGGCTGCGGAAGGGTCCAGGCCTAGAGGGCTCAAATTCCCTTTATGAAGAACGACCTCGAAAAATGAAGGTTCCGAATTGAATTTGATGGTGTTTTGGATGTTTTTTGAAGGTTCTAGGACATGTTTTTGTGAGTTTCTTCGTGTTTTATCAATTAAAAGTATTTTTAACCCATGTTGTTCATAATTTTAGGAATGAAAAGCATAAAAACTTCTCAGGAAGGAAAACAAAAAATGTACCTTAGGAATCTGATGAGAGGAGGTGCCAAATCCACCAAGGATCGGCAAGTGATGGCAATGAGTGTGAAGGCGATGATCGACGAAGGTGGTGGACTCCTCTGGCAAGCTCTCTAATCCCTCTGGCAAACTTGACAAATGAAAATGATAGGTTGGGATGCAATATTTATACCCCCTGCCATTAATGGCCTCATTAAATGCAAGTACAACAAATAATTTGGTTGGTGGATTTGAATTCGTGGATGATGGGAGGAGGTCTGGGGGCCAGAAAGACATGAGGCGACAACCATTTAAGATTCATTTTGCGTATTGATGGCTGAGGGGATCTCTAGGCCCGGAGGATGGAGTTCCGTCGTAGGTTTGCCATTTTTGAAAATTAGTTCAAAAACCATCGGCGGCGAAGGGGAACTCGGGGCCTAGAGGGCGGAGTTCTATCGGTGATTTATTGTTAGGAACAGCGAAGTCCTCACGGAATTCCAAGAGTGGAAGTCTAGAGTGTTGGGCCTGGATGGGGCGAAAGTAGCCGAGAAATTTTGCAATTTTTACTAGACGGAGAACAAGGAGCCGGGTCTCGAGGCCCAGGGAGGTGGATGCCTTCCACCATTCAGAATGATGAAGTCAAGGGGGAAACCCAACTAGGGAAACCCGGTGGGGTAGGCCCAGTAGGCTCTAAGGCTGTTGGCAGAGGCAAACTGCCAAGGAGAGTCCATAAAGCACCAGGAGTTGGTAGAATTGAAGGGGAAAAACATGGTCACCTTAAGATGAGACTTTGGAGGTATGTTAACCACCCAGAACACCAAAACGGGGGGAACACAAAATGAGGCAATGGAAAAAAATGACCTGGCAAGACGAAAGAAAAAGAGGGTCCCCGTTTCGAACAGGGCGTGTGTGCTAAGGGCACAAAAAATGGTGACTTCGTTGGGGAACGGTCCTGAGCATTCTAAGGGTAAGAATTCATCTAGGACTCAGAATCTCTTGTTTGCAGACCAAGAGTGGACTTCCAAAGGTGAACTGGGAGAACAAAATCCTTACTTGGGTTAGTCTATAGGACATTTCAGAAGTGTGTGTAGTGAATTCATTCCTTTCTGCAGGATGGTGACCAGTGGCTGCTAATCCAACCGAGCAAGCTACATAAACCGTCCAACACCAAAAGTAGCCTAGATATTGCTCCACTGCCAGTCAAGCATCCATAGCCCCAACGAAGTTGTCGCTGCGATCCCATTGATATTGCTTTATTGTCAGCCTGGCGTCCATAGCCCCGATAGAGTTATCCGCACACCCATGCAGTCGCTTAGTTTTCAAAATTCCTTCTCTTTTGTTTTGATATTTCTTTCAATGTCCATTTTCTCACTTATCTTTTGTTCGACCGAGTAAGCAATGAAGCCTACCATGGGTTTGGGACCACAGTTGTCACTGGAGTAGTCTTAAGATTTTTCACTCACTAGGGTGTCATAGCAACTATGGTACAGTCCTTTAGAAATGATTATTATGTGCTTTGTGTGATATTTGAGATGTGTGTAAAGAGATCCAACCAAGGGTTGAGTTCTAAGGTAGAGTTCAAATGAGGAAATCATTCATAGGAAGCCTTCAAAGACCAATAGTCAAGAATGAATGTTTAGCCGAAGAACACCAAGGATAGATAGTAAAGTGAACCATTCGTCCAGGGAGCTTGACCACCACAAAGAGGATAGAGAATATCTTTTTCGAAACATAACAACTAGGGAACAAGAAAACAAAGTGACGCGAAACAACAAGCTGCAAGCAAACCAAAAGGAAACCTACCCTAACCTATATACAAATATTTATAAGAAAAAGCTCTCGAGAGCTCAAGCTTGGAAGTAATGCTTCAGGTGCTATTCGTTGATTGGCAACGGGACGTCTTCCCTAGTTAGGGTCTTTAGGCAGAAAGCATTGTCTCCCAAAATTTTAGCTATTTGAAAGGGGCCAAGCCAAAGCTTGTTGAATTTGTTGTGTCCCCCTTTCTTTTCATGGGCCTTGTCCTAATACAGGATCAAATCTGCAATTCTAAAGGCCTTGATTTTAGCTCAGCAGTCGAACCATCCTTAACCACGCCCTGATGTTTGGTGAAATTTTCTATTGCATGGTCTCAGACTTCTTCTAAATGCAAGAGCTCAGCTAACTAAGCTTCTCTACGATCTCCTCAATCATAAAAGTCGTTGATAAACTAGAGAGTGGGAATCTTTAGATGGATAGGAAATATGGGCTCTAGGCCATAAACGAGATGGAATGGGGAATCACCAAGGGCAGTCTTGTGGCGAGTGCAGTCTGTCCAAAGAGTGAAACAGAGCTAGGTATGCCAGTCCTTGGGATTCCTATTTAGCAATTTTCTTGATTACCGTGATCAGGTTCTTGTTCATGGACTCAGTGAGGCCATTACTTTTAGGGTAGTAATTAGATGAAAACTTAAGGGAAATCCCGTAATCGAAGGCCCAACTAGAAAATTTTAATAAAGAAAATGTCGGTCCATTGTCACACACCAATGCATGAGGGCAACCAAAGCGATTTAAAATGAAACTTTCTAAAAAATTAGTAACTACTTCAATTGTGCATTGCTTACATACAATTACTTTTGTCTATCTAGTGCAGTAATCAATAGCTATAAGAATGTACCTATGTCTTGCAAATAATGAAGGGCTTGCTAGACTGATGAAATCGAGGCCCCATTGCGTGAATGGCCTTACCTCTAGCACAGGCTGCAGTGGGACAACATTCTTCTCCTTAGTGGCAATTGTCTGACATGTGTGCTATGAGCGACTATGACAATGAGCATCTCTGAAGATAGTTGGCCAATAATATCCCACTCTCAATATTTGATGTGTAGAGGAAAGACCGGACCCATGGCCAGTGCCAAATTTTTCATGAAACTTTTTTAAGACTCGGTTTGCTTGTTCCTTACCAAGGCACCTTAAGTAAATGCCTTCATGATTTCTCTTGTATAAGATGGACCCCTGTAGCATATAACCATTTATTTTCAACTTAAGAGCATGCTTTTGGACTCCCTACAGGTGAGGCAGACACCTATGGTTCAGTAAATAATAGACGACATTCTCGTACCATTGTCACAGGGAAACATCCTCGAGCTAGTATTGCTACACAGTGAGTTCGGGTCCAGCCTCTGCTGCCACTTCAACAATTGTGCTAGTAAGTGCCTGTCCTCTCACCAGCTTCATCGGTTGGATTTCCATATCATAATCTTGGAGCAGAGTGACCCATTTAGCTCTTCATTCACCTAGTTCATTTTGCATAAGTAGCATTTTCACTGCTAGGTCGAGGACAATGGAAAACACTTTATTGCGTAGGATATAATGCCGAAATTTCTTCACCCCTCTGACAAGGGTGTATGCTTTTTTTTCTACGTTGTGGTAATATAATTCAACATATTTCAAGGGAGTACTCATGAAGGTTATCGGGTGCTCATTTTCTTCATCATCTTTCTGAGTCAAAATGCTAGCACAAGAATGCTCTGAAGTGAATGAGTAGATATAAAACGACTTCAGATAATCTAGGCTGACTAGCACCGGCACCCCAGCAATGGCCCGTTTGATTTCTTCAAAAGCATATTTGGCTTTGGGAGTCCATTCAACTTTGGCATGCTATTTTAACATAGAATTGAGGGGCTTAACAATCTCCATGAAACCCATGATGAACATCTTGACAAAGTCGATCTTTCCGAAGAAGGATTTTAATTCTTTCTTGTTGCCTGGGGGTGGGATTTTCAGCAAATACTGGATACGTTCAGGGTCTATGGAGATTCCCTATTTTGAAATGATGTGTCCAAGCAATCTACCTTCAATCACACCGAAAATATACTTCTTGGGGTTAAGTGAGACTCCAAACTCCTTGCACCTCTGAAACACCTTGCATAGACCGGAAACATGATCACTCCACCTTTTAGAAAATATAGTTAAATCATCCATGTAGATGATTATGCATTTACCAATCAGATCTTTGAATGCGATATCCATGGCATGTTGGAAGGTGGCGCCAGTGTTGATGAGCCCAAAAGGCATTCTCCTGTAAGCGAACGTCCCCCACTTAGTGGTGAACATTATTTTATGACAGTCTTCATACTGCACCATCACCTGGTTGTACCTGGAGTATCCATTGAGGAAGGACATCATTTGGGAGCCGTTGACAATCTGCAACACCTCATCCAATGAAGGCACTAGATAGTTGTCCTCTGAAGCTCGGTTCAAATTGCGGAAGTCTACACACAACTTTATTTCTCCATTATTTTTTTTGACCGAGACCAAGTTTCCTAGTCATGTAGAATGCCTAACTGGGAAGATGATCCTCGCTGAAAGAAACTTTTGCACCTCTTTTTAAATGATGGGCTCCAATAAGGCATTAATAGGGTGCTGCCGCTGGCGGAATGGCCTCACTTCTGTCATGAGAGGTATGGTGTGCATAATGATGGAGGTGTCATAAGTCTTTAAATCCTCGTAACTCCATGCCACCACGTCAGGATACTTCCACAAAGCATCAATGATTCCCTTCTTTTCCTCGAGCATGCATACTTTGCTAATAAAAAGCATTTCTGATCTCCTTGACTGTCCCGAGGTTGTGAGCATCACACTAGCTGCTTATGGTTTCTTTCTTCGTTTGCCAATTCTGATCTTTGATCTGGTCCAAATCAAATATGCATTCCAACTGAACCATGCCCCTGGGAATCGTGTTGGTTTTTAGGTTAATAACCCGCTCTATATCCAACTCGGCCTCTTGCGGATCAGCTTCATCAATTATTTGGGCTACGAAGACATCAAAACTCATGATGAATTCAAGGATGTGTTTGTCATCATTGAAGACCTAAAAGTGAGTAACATTATCTGGGACAGATAGCGTAGATGTCAACTCAACTGTGAATTTCTTAAGCCTAGAGAAGGAGAGGGGTTGCAGAGTGCTGGCTGCTTGAGCCAAGGCATCGGTTGTATAATTTTGAGCATGAGGGATCAAGTGTATATTGAATGCGTCTAAACTTTCTAAGAGATCCCAAACCCTATGCCTATAGTTTGCAAGTCTTCTATCATGTCAGAAATATAATTTTCTAACTTGTTTAACTACGAGTTCTGAATCCCCAAAAACTTGCAGCATTTTGACATTTTTCTTCAAGGCCATAAGAAGGCCATGGACTAACGCCTTGTATTCCGCTACGTTATTAGTGCAATAAAAATGCAATCTATGGGTGGCAAGAAAGGTCTACCTATTGGGCTGATGAGTTCGAACCTGACACCAAATCCTTGTTTTGAATTGGACCCATCAAATCGAAGCATCCAAAATTTGGAAAGTTCCTTGACTTCGGGTCTGACTAAGCTCTTACTTCCTTTTGGCTGGGTAGTTGCCTCTGTAATCTTAGGGAAATCTTCTAGCTCAGTGCGCTGAACAGCGGGTGGTTCTACCGGCACCTCCTTTGGCGTTTCCTTCTGAGGGGCAGCTAATTTTTTAACATGCTCTACTGCTGTTTGACATAAGCAGCAATCAAATTCAGAATGGGTGACATTGTGAATCCTGCACCAATTTGGCAGCAAGAGATTGTGGAAATTCATTCAGGCGCCCAAGCTGAGTTGGTCCCTGACACACTTTTCCATAAATTCCTAGAAACCACTGAGCAGTCCCCAGTTGTCGCCTTCATCAACTTTATTATCTGATTCTACCAGCATTTCTGTACTTGGTGGTACTTGAGTAAAGTTAGTTGGAGGGCTGCACTGCACTAAGAGCACTTCCACAGTATACCCTTCTTGAGGTTCAAATTCATCTTGGTAGGCCAAGGGACAATAATTTCCTAATTCTATCTTAACAAACAACACCTCATTTAGGTTGTACTCTGTGATCATATATTTCATATGGGGCTCGCGATCTACATGGATTTGATTTGGCAGCCCTTTCCATGGCAGCTACATGTGAGAATGGTCCGTGGCAGCATATCCATTTAGTGTTTTGGTGAATTCTCTTCCCAGGATGATCCCATATGCATCAGGAATGTCAACCACTTGAATATCAATGTCTTGTTATATCCTCGGGTCTACAACAACTTGCATCAGGATCCGATTCATTTCTCCCATAATGTTGATCTTTGTTTTGTCTAGCTGGGTCACTTTCCTTCTTGAAGGCATGGGAGTAATTCCAAGAGCCTTACATACTTCCAAAGGCATAACATTGGCAGATGCTCATAAAACAAGCAGGCAATTATGTAAGTTTTTATCAAATATTCGAATGGTGGTAAGGAAAGGGGGAGTTTCTAGTCTTCCTTGGAAGATGCCCGTAGGCATGTCTATGTGAGCTACTTGACCCTTGTTTTTATTACCAACTTTATCCTTGGTCTACCTAAATGGCTGATCTTTAGAACTCTTCTTATTATTTTGGTCTAGTTCTTTCTCTGGTCGTTTGCCCATAGACTGATTTAAGGGAACATCTTTCCTTTTCCCGGTATCATCCAGTATCACAGGTTCTTGCCTAGGCTCTTCAAAATTAACTCTCTTAGCTAATGTTTCCTGCGTTGTGCTGGAGTACGGGGTCCCATTGAGTACCCTAAAGAAGGCATGCCTCACGACAAGGACCTTGAGTAGTTCAAAGGCAGACAAACTGATTTTTACTTTCTTGAACTCTTCTGCCATGCATTCACCCATTTGTTCAATTTCAGAGCTAAAGGCTTGACCTATTGCAGAGTTAGGAGGTTGGACCTTTCTTTGACTAGACTGATTTTGGGGTTGGCCTTGAGGTTGATTCTGTGCCTGATTTTGAGGCTCATCCTTATCGAGATATTGGGTGGGTATATGGGGAAGCCCAGGATTATTGCTGGCATTAGGGTCAGGCGGGGTGGTAAAATTATTTGGAGTGGATGTTGTAAGAGGTCCACCTGCCTGCCTATTTCTGAGGAAGTAAGGGGTTGTTCTTTGGTGAAACATATGAATTTCATCTACGTACAGTTCTTCCTCATCTACTGGGCCATTATCTATTGAATTGAAAAGTTGACCCAAAGTTTGCTTGTTACTTACCTCCTACACTTCTTCGCTTTTAATGGGGGTAGGCTCAACTTTGGGCTGATTATGGTCACCTCACGAGAATGGTGCCTAATTGACCACGAGACAGGAAGAGTCGTAAGGCTCAAATGGAATGATGTCTCTGCAATCAGTACTATCAGCAGCATTTTGGACCTCAATTTGGAAATTTTTTGCAGCCATATAGAATTCAGTGCAATCCAATTTAGAGTGTCTATTGGTTTTGTGAATTCAACACCATCTAGACAAGGATTCCTCAGTGAGGTACACCCCATTGGCTGTTCTCTCATTGTTGTTCAGCTGATCAAGAGGGGTAGGGACGCCTCCATTATTGGGCTTCGTATTCCACGTGCGGTTCTGCCTCTGAGAAGGTCTTCTTTCAAAATTTTGATTCATATTTTATTCTCTATCATAATTCTGCCCGGAGGAGGTGCTTGCTTCTCGGTTGTCCCTACTATCCCTATTGTCTCAGTTATCTCAATTAAGATTGGCCTGGAGGTTACACTGGGATGCCTGTAACTGATTATTCTAATTTTTTAAGTGCGTCATCTCTATGGAAATTTTCTTTATCATCTCTATTAGTTCTTCTAATTTGTCTTTCTCAGTAGTGTTCATTGGCTGCAGTGCTAGATTTTGGAGAAAGACAGGCAGAGCTACCGACTGATTCTAATGCACAGAGAGAAATTATGGTCCCGACAAAAATAGTGGTGCTTGCGGTTGTTGAGAATACACCTGTTGTTATTGGGGGTCCTGAGTGTAATTTTTTTGCTGTTGGTACTATAAATAGGAAGGAATGGGAGGTGCATAATTCACTGGCTGCACCAGGTGTGGAATGATGGGAAGGTGAGGCACTTGGTTCATAAGAGGTGCCTGATTAGGGAAGGCTTGGTTAAGACCTTGAATCTGCATCAGGTGGGCTACTGGTCCCAAAGAAGGTAGCGGGCCAAAGTTGTTCTGCCCCAAATCTACACTGGCAACAATAGCCTCAGCATAGGCAGTCACTAGCATAGTGAGCGGCAGGCACATCCTTTTGAGCAATGCTGACGTGAGATTATCCAATGCCGCATAATAGACTGGGAGGGCTGCAACATAATTTTGTATGTATGGATCATGAAGCCTCGTGAAGGCCCGATAGAAATGATCATTGAAGGACCCAATGGGTTCATTAACTTCCCTTCAGACAGACATGAACTGTTGGTACAACTCTGAAGGGCTGATTAGAATCTTATATTTCTACAGGAAATAATTATTCATTAGGTCCCACGAAGTAACGGACCCCCTCGGCAGATTGATGTACCAATAGAAGGCTTCCTCACCCAATGTATGTGGAAAAAGGTGGCATGCTACATCCTCATGATCGACTTGCATTTCAGTGACTGTTGTTTCAAATATTTTGATATATTCTTGAGCTATTCTTTGTGGGTCACGAGGATTGAACTTCGAACAAAAGCCTTCTAGATTCTTGGGCATATCATGGTAAGTAGCGAAATGTATCGGCGAAGGATTTTGTGCCAAACAAGCCATGGTGGGAGGAAAAGATGGTATCTGCTATTGAAATATAGCAAGTTGGGGTTGTGCCTAGAGTAGGATAGCAACTTGGGCTACAGCTGTTTGGACTATACCTTGGTTCTGAAAGTCCGGGAGAGAGGCAACCTCCTAGCTGCCGGAGATAGGGAGTGAAAATACAGTTTTGAGTGGTTAGGTGGAAGATGAATGGAAGACGAATGAGGGTGAAGGTGGAAAAGAAGTGGGTGGAATGGAGGAAGAGGAAGAAGCAGCGTTGCTTCCCTTAGTTCATTTTTCCCTTGAAGGGGGCTGCAACTCTTGGAATTCTCCCTTATTCGGTGTCGACCGTAAAACTCTTTGAAATCTTTTCAGGGAGAACGATCCGATTCGATCCAGCTTCATAGGGCCCTCCTTCTAGTGTTAGTTTTGTTGATGGGTGTTTTTCACACTTTCTCAACACAGACAGTACATAGGCACACTACCTCTCTTGAAAGAAAATTTCCAATGACAAGTTGCTGAAAATCTCCCCAAGGTCTCTCGGGTGTCAAGTCATGACTTACATGGAACTCCTCAGTTGATTTTGATGTGATTTTTCTGGTAATCACAGGGTGAACTTACATAGTTGGATGTGAGGTAGATCTTCAAATCTGAAGCTTCTGAGGTGGAGTTCAAGTTTCACTTTGCTGTAGGTTCATACAGTGGTCCAAAACTTTGATGTTTCTTCAAGTTTGGCTTTACAATGTGCAATGAACCTTAGTATAGGCTATTTCTAAAAAAATGGGAAAAGAGCAAGGAAGATGGAGGGTTCTTGGACCTACAACTAACTATGAAAAGTAATCATGGAGTTCCTGCAATGGACAACTTCCTTAAAACAAGATTTCACTTAACTAGAAATCTCGCAGTCTAATGAAATTTGTGCAATCTTCTAAGGTCTTCAAATATTTCACCTTTCATTCACCATATACATGCATGAACAAAGATAAAACTATGGAGCAGCTTTGAATTTAAGCCCAGACTAATATTACACAACTATCTACCAGTAGTAAACAACAAAAAGTTTAGACTAAGAAGGCATCTACACAGCATGAATTTTTACAACCACAGAACAATATTTCTAAAATCTAACAAAGCAAGAATACAACTAACTAGAACAGAAACACAAATCTAAGTAGAGTATCTAATAATAGAGGTTGAACCATGAAACATGTGAAGAAATCAGAAAATACACCAAGTCAATGTATTTTCATTAAAATTTTAGCAGCATGTCTTTACAACAACTCAACTCCTCTTTGTCAATGAGGGGAGACCCCTATTTATAGTGCCCAAAAAGTTAAATGAATGGCCAAGACTAATTCTCATTGTGTGGCCAATATTCATTACAAAATAGGGTTTCACCCACCCCTAATATATTACAATTTAAAATTACATTCTCTTCTCCTTCCCTATTTTGTCCTTTAGTGATGACACTGTAGCATTTTTGTCTTTTGCTGATTGTTTTTTTACTGTTGCTACTCCTCTAGGGGCTCTCCATTGATAACAGGGTTGTCCCCTTGCTTCTTTGATGCTACATACTCTACAAATTTTAGAATGACTAGCTTGAGCTTGTCTACCTAAATGATCTAGTACCACAACATCTGGTAGCTCCATTCGTTTGCATTATCTTCAAGCTTCTTCCAGTCCTCATCATACTTTATGCCCTGATCTCTAAACAACTCTGATTGGTCAAAGGCATAGGCACGAAATTCATGAACTCCACTGTTATTTCACTGAACATCCCATCCTCCATCTTTTTCTGAAAGTAAGGTTTTATTTTCTCTGGATCCATCTGCACTGTGGGCATGTCATACTCCGTCATCAGCTTGAGATATTGAGCGCATTCCACCCTAATTTCCTTGATCCATTCGATGTCTGGATCCACCTTACTCATTATTTGCTCCAACCTTTCCTTCTTGTTGTCAAAATCCCGCCTCCACACATCCATCAGCTAGTGATCGTCCCTTTTGAATGCAAGCTCCATTTCCCATGTGGCTTTTGGTAACTAGAGGATGGCCTCAATCTTTAGATAGGTGGAGTCATACGTGGCAGGGAAGTTGGTGCAGAACTTCCTTGTGCTCTCGAGAGACTGCTGTAGGTACAAGAACTTATTGGTTGTGCAAACATCGTGGCTAATACCCATGTTCCCAATGTACAAGATCTGTCAGAACCAACTCTCTATAGGATTGTCCAAGTTCTTTCTTCTCTCTAACTTGTCAATTTGTTCTTTGGATAGTAGTTGGGGTGGAACCATGGATGTGGTAGGCATGTCATCTACTAAGGACCATTGTTGGATGTAATCTGTCAAGGCGGCCACTTGTGCCTTAAGCTCATCCTTCAAAACCTTGTCTTGTTTTATCAGGTGCACCACCATGGCCACTGAATCCTCAAGATGCCCCACTTTCTTCTCTCTGGTAGCAGTTCCTAAATCAATGGTGGAGATGTTGTAGCTTATACCAGCCTGGCCCACCATAGGCATTGCTATCTGCACAGCTTGAGACCCAAAAGCATCCATTGTTACCTTGGATCTGACCTTAGACTTCTTCTCTTTCCTAGTTGTGATCTACGCTCAGGCTAAGATAGCCTCTAGCCTTGCTCTTGGATCCTTTGGTATGGGAATTTTCTTTTCAAGCTATCTTTCCAGCCATTCAGGCATAGAAAACTTTTCTTTAGGTGATTTACGATCACCCTCGCCCTCTTCGGCCAAGACCTCTATTTTCTTATCTCTAGGGCCCCTTTCTTCCATTTTAGTAGCATCTCCTTCTTCTTCATCGGAGTCCTAGATGAACACAAGGCGCTTGATGGGAGGCTTGGTAGGTAATTGCTATAGGGGACTTTCTTCTTTCTCTATTTCCTCCGCTTTCTTTTCTCCAGTTTGCTCAACCTCATGCACGTGCTTCTTGGGCTGCTCAATTTTGAGGCTCTTGATAATTAGAGCCTCAACCTTAGGCTTATCTTCTGTTGGATTGTCCTATTGTTGTTTTCCTTCATCTCCAAGAGGTGACCTTTATGACTCTTCTTTAGTGCCCTTCAGCTGTCGGGCCATCTCTTCTTCAAGATCGTCGTCGAAGGTTTGTACGATGACCCTACCACCGACATCTTCCTCCTCATCTTCACTCTTTGAAGAGCCCATTCCTTCCTCTTCGTAGGCCACCTTGTCGATTTTCTGGTGTTCATACTCTGGGTTTTCGTGGTATTCATCAGCTTCCTCTTCAAATGGCTTTGAGGCCTCCTGCTCTCACCTCTCCCACTCCTCGGAAATCAACATGGTGGCCTCCATAGTTGGTGGTCCTGCCAGAGGCTACAAAGGTTTAGTAGTAGTGAGGACATATGCCAGGGCCGCTTGAAGAGTGGGGTCCATAAGGATATGGGAGAGCTTGGAAGGGAGACCCTGCATATGTTTTGAGAAGGCCTCAAGCAAGGCAGAAAAAGGTATTGGTGCTGCTACAGTAGCTAATGGGAGTGATGTGGTAGGTGACATTACAGTGGAGGAAGGAGGAGTAGTTATGGCAGTGGAAGAATCAATTAATATTACAGGCTCAGTCGGAGGTGAAGGGGCAAGATGGATAGAGATGTCCACTGCCAGCGGGGATGTGGCGACCATTGCTAGAGAGGCAGATGATGGGGCAGTTAAAATGGGGAGAGCCAAAAGAGGTTTTGACTAATTTGTACTTTTTTCCTCCTCTTGGATTACAGGCTTCTCTATGATGCCTCCTATTTGCTTAATTCTTTTAGAAGGTGAGCCTCCTAGATATTTGCTTGCATATACTTTGGGGTCCAGAGACTGCTCCACTTCCATTTATTTCCTCTTCTTAGACCTAGTGATTGGAGGAGACTTGGATGTCCCGCCCATTGAAGTAGTGGTAGTGGCCTCCTCTGTGGCACTTGGCTCACTTTTGAGCCCTTCATATGTCAGGACCACCCCTTGCCATTTCAATTGGGTCACTTGTCCATCAACCCATTCTTTGGTACAGGCCAAAATCAGCTTGGCTATAATATCAAGGTCATCAACCTCCTTCTCATTCCAGTCTATTGTTGGTATCGGCAAGTTGGCGACTGGGGGTAATCTGGAGTCCATTACGGTGCTTTCGTCCTCCTAAACCTGATCAGGTATGGGAAATGGTTGCACCCTTCTGATGAAGTACACAATCATCTACATGTAGTGCCTTCTACGCACTTCCTTGTCATCCTGACAATCTCCCCAAAAGTCCTCAATGTGGTGCAAATGAGTGAACCTCGGTCCTAGTGCTTTCCTTATATGCCCATATGGGTCCATTCACGGGCGAGCAGTGTGTAAGTGAAAATGATAATTGTTCAATTTTTTCTTAGAATTCCCAGCGCACTGGGAAGTTCATAATTTATACATTCCTTGGCCAAAAGTTAAGGGATAGGAGACCCCTGCCAAGTGCTTGATGCTGAAGATGAACTGTATGTGTTGGAGCTGCCGAGAAAGATCCAATACGATGATCCGGTCATTGGGGTATCGAGGCAAGTTATTTGGCCTTTTTGTGAACCCCTAGGTGCAATTGTACGTGAACTTTGGGTACTAAATGAAAAGGAAGGTGTATTGCTTCAAGAATTCCCAAGCACTGTGAGAGACCCTTCTCTCGAAATCTCCTACAATCACCCTGATGATATGGCCAATGAAGGCGTTGTTTACCCAATAGTACTCCTTGAAATTCTAGAACTGGAGCTGGGGGTATTTGTCATAGACCTTTAATTTTCAGCCCCAATCCTCATCGGGTGCCACGAACAACCCATTGTACTGCCTTTGGTCCGCCGAGTAGACCAGGTAGGAGGTCATGTAGAACTTGGATATTTTCTTCACATTCATGAACTGCTCATGAAAGTAGTCATTTATTATGCCTCCCCAGTAGAACACGAATTTTGTTTTGATGTCCTCATTCCCACAGAGGATCTACTCAATGAAGTACACCATCCAATCCTGAAAGAAGGTTATAGTAGGGAGACCCATCACCCTGCTCAACATAGTGACTAAGTCATGGTAATCTTCATGGAAATCACTGTGGAAGAGTTCCATAGGAACCTTCACAGCACTACCTCATTTCTCTTTGAGCCAGTGCTGATTTATCAACTTCTCTCAACCTACTAGGTTGTCATTCCATGCTGCTTTGCACTCCTCTATGGTAGGTGTCTCCATCTTGACGAAGGTAGGAATGTGAAAGGTCCTTGTAATGCCCTCAGCTGACATGTCAGCAAAAATGTTACCATCTCTGTCAATGATGGTCCTTGTGTTGGGTTGATAGGTCTACTGACAAGCCATGACCAACTCAGGGGCCACGAGGGATGGAGGGAAGCCTACAGTGTTTGCAATTTCGCTTTTCCGGATTAGCCTGACATTCTTAGTTGTCGGGTTGACTCTGACCCTTTGCTTAAATTCATCAATATCGACATGGCCGATATTGGTGTCGGTGATTTCTTTCCAGTTTGTGACAACCTTCGAGTGCAAAGGATCACCCTAGAACTGGCACTTCATTTGGTCTTTGTCCTCTTTTCCACGAGGAGTCTTGCCTGATTTCTTTCCTTTGTCTTTTTCAGCCACTGCCCCTAAGGGTCCTGCACCTGATTCCATATATCCTACAAGCAAAGGCATAGTCAGTATAACTGATTATGAAAGCTTTGATGTTAGTTAAAATCTCATGGATGAAATCAAATTTGCACATTTTAGCACTCAAAAAATCACACTTCTACTTCCAGATGTCATTAGTCCTTCAATTGAGGGCTTTCAGGCAATCTGGGCCTAAAGGCCTAGGCTTCCCCGGTAGGAATGCTATTTTGAAAGGGAAAATAGGGTAATGCCATCTGAGAGATTTCTCCCAATTGAATTTTGATGGTTCAAAAGGATTGTATCAAAGAGGGCTGAATTTGAGCACATGGGTCGAGATCAGATTTGAAATTTGAGGTAGTTTGGATCGATTTGGGAGCATCCAAAGGTACAAGGTCAGAAAGCCGTCCAGGGTTGGACATTTGAAATGTCAAGAACAAAGGGAATCCCGGAGATAGAATTCTGGGGTCCAGGACCCGGTGGGTTCAAGGGCGGCCAGTAATTTTGCAATTTAAAAGTGTTCAGGCCTAAGGAGCTGGGAAGCCGTCATGCTTTTTCCATTCAGAATGGCGATCATCAGACGAAAGTCTGGTTGGGACGGCCTGGCGGACCGAACCCAACACTTAGGTTGGGCATTAGATTTTCATATTAATTTTTCATAGTGAATGGGAGGGCAGAGCCTGGAGGTTGGAAGGGTGGGTGCAATATTCTCTTTTGAACCACTAGGGACGGCGCAGAGTTCCAGATGGTGGAGCCCGACAAGGGTGAGGATGTCAAAAGCGAGTATTTACCGGTCTCATGGTGGAAGGAAGCTCGAGGTCTGAGAGGTGGAAGGATGCCAATGGATTGTTATTCGAAATGGCAAAGCGGCCACAAAATTTTGTGAGTCAGGACCCGACGATGTGCCAGAAGGTGGGTTTGCACGCAAGTCCAGACGGCGAAAGGTAGGGCGGGCTCTGGGGCTCGGGTGGACGAGGTCCTTCCACTGTTCGAGAATGGCGGGAGCTTGGTGGAATCCTGAACATGGAAGTCCAGGGGTGCGGGCCTGGGAGGCCAAAACAGAGTCCAAAATTTTGAGGTTTAAGTTTGCGATGCCTGACGGCAAACTTCAGGCGGAAACCCGAGGAGTCGCGTCCAGGAGAGGGTGCGACCATTTTGCAAAAGATGTTTAAATTCATAAGTTTTAACGGTGGCAGAAGGGTCTAGGCTTGGAGGGATTTAATTCCCTTTATGAAGAATGGTCGTGGCAAATGAAGGTTTCGGATTGACTTTGATGGCATTTTGGACATTTTTTGAAAGTTCTAGGACATGGGTTTTGTGAGCTTCGTTGTGTTTTATCAATTAGAAGTTTTTTGAACCCATGTTGTTCATAATTAATTTTAGGCATTAAAACCATAAAAACTTCTCGGGAAGGTAAACGACAGAAAACCTACCTCAGGAATCTAATGAGAGGAGGCACAAAATCCACTAAGGATTGGCAAGTGATGGAAATAGGTGCGAAGGCGGTGATCGATGAAGGTGGTGGACTCCTCTGGCAAGCTCTCTGATCCCTCTGGAAAACCTGACAAATAAAAATGATAGGTTGGGATGCAATATTTATACCCCCTACCTTTAATGGCCTCATTAAATGCAAGTATGGCAAACAATTTGGTTGGTGGATTTGAATTCGCAGACGACAATGGGAGGTCTAGGATTCGAGTGCCAGAAAGATGCGAGGCGGCGGCTGTTTAAGATTCATTTTGCATACTAACGATCTCGGGGATCTCGGGGCCCAGAGGACAAAGTTCCGTCAGAGGTTCGCTCTTTTAGAAAATTAGTTCAAAAACCATTGGCAGCGAAGGGAAACTCGAGGCTCAGAGGGTGGAGTTCCATCAGTGATTGTCTGTCGGGAACGACGAAGTCTTCATGGAATTCTGGGAGTAGAAGTCTGGAGTGTCAAGCCCGGAGGGGGTGAAAGCAGCTGAGAAATTTTGCAATTTTCACTAGACGGAGAATAGGGAGCCGAGTCCTGGGGCCCAGGGAGGTGGAAGCCTTCCGCTATTCATAACGACGAATTCAAGGGGGAACCCGGCCAGGGAAACCTAGTGGGGTGGGCTCGACAAGCTCCAAGGCTGCTAGTAGAGGCAAACTGCCAAGGAGACTCCGCAAGGCACTAGGAGTTGGCATAATTGGAGGGGTGAAACATGGTCAACTTAAGATGAGACTTTGGAGGTATGTTGAACACCCAAGACACCAAAATGTGGGGCGCGCAAAATGAGGCAGATACAAAAAATGACCCGACAAGACAAAATAAAAAGAGGGTCCCCATTCCGAACGGGGCATGTGTGCTGAGGGAACAACACCACCTTTCCAAATGATGGCACCATCATAAACTTCCTCAATTCTGATAACCCTAAAACATGTGGCATAATTGAATCTCATAATGGAATTTCAAACAAGGGGAGTGCCAAATCTTCCATTTGCAAAATGAATACCAAATTAGATCTAATGGTGAAAACCATTTAATGGCACTATTAGATCCAGAAAAAGTAAAAACAAAGAGTGTATCTCAAGGTGAAAACCTCTTTGAGGCACTGAGAGATGGAAGATTTGACACTTTTCTTGAGCACTATCAGGAGAGATCATTAGTGCTGATTGAGCCCACACAATCCATCAATGTCGACACAACTGAAACAGTAAAGACCCTACATCTAACGACATCCATGACAGAGGAAAAACCCAATTTCACTAAATTATTTGAAGAGAGGAAGATCAACCTTTGTTGGTCTTATGCTGACATTCCAGGTATAGATCCAGAGCTCATCATGCATCATTTATCATTACCACCTGGCGTAAAACCAATAAAGCAAAAGTTGAGAAAAATGCACCCTCATATCGCCCTCTTGGTAAAAGCCAAATTAAAGAAGCTATTGGATGTGGGATTTATTAGACCTATTGACTATGCTGAGTGGATATCAAATATTGTGCCAGTTTTGAAACCAGACAAAAGCATCATGATATGTATAGACTTCAGGGATCTTAACAAAGCTTGCCCAAAAGATGACTTTACTCTACCTAACATTGACATCATCATAGACTTGATAGTTGGACATGAAATGTTTTCACTTATGGATGGATTTTTAGGTTACAATCAGATAAAGATAGCACCTAAAGATCAAGATAAAACAACCTTCACATGTCCTTAGGGCACTTTCTACTGGAATGTAATGCCTTTCGGGTTGAAAAATGCTGGAGCCACATATCAGAGAGCAATGACCACCATCTTCCATGACATGATGAACACTTTTATGGAAGATTATGTAGATGACTTATTCACATAATCATTCACTAGAGAGGGACATCTAGAAATTTTAGACAAGATCTTCACTAGACTGGAGAAATTCAATGTGAGGTTGAACCCTAAGAAATGTGTATTTGACGTAACATCAGCTAAACTTTTGGGGTATATTGTATCGGCTAAAGGAATTGAGGTGGATCTTGCAAAAATCAAAGCCATCATGGAGATGCCTCCTCCCAAAAATATCAGCCAACTCAGATCATTATAAGGAAGATTCTAGTCTATCAGGAGGTTCATCACACAATTGGCTAACAAAACTCTTCCTTTCAATCATTTATTACACAAGAACATCTCTTTTAAGTGGGATGAGAAGTGTGAACCAGCCTTCAATTCAAGCAATATCTGATGTCACCACCAATACTAGTACCACCAACTGAAGGAAAGCCATTAATACTTTACATTGAAACAATTGAGATATCTTTGGGAGCTTTATTGGCATAGGAAGATTTTGTAGGAAAGGAAAGGGAAATTTATTATATCGGCAAGACCTTGAATGGTTATGAGATCAATTACACTTTCATTGAGAAATCTTGTTTGGCAGTAGTATTTGCTACCCAACAACTCAGACATTACATGTTGACTCACACCATCAAACTCATCTCTAAAATTGATCCATTAAAGTATCTACTCAACAAAGCTTCCCTAATAGGAAGACTAGCTAAATGGTTATGATATTGAGTGAGTTTGATATCCAGTACATGGATAGAAAAAAAAAAAAGGGTCAAGCCATAGCAAATAAACTAGCCGAAACACCATTTCAAGACAATCATCCAATGATTATTGAATTTCTAGATGCTGATGTCCTTACAATATCTACACAAAAATGGATGTTGTACTTTGATGGCTCTTATGTACAACATGGATCAGGCACAAAAATCTTGTTTATCTTGCCACAAGGACATACCATTCCCAAGTCATATAGACTGATGTTTCCTTGCACCAACAACACAGCCGAATACGAAGCATTGATCATTGGAATCAAAGTAGTAGTAGAGTGGAAGATCACAAAGTTACATGTCTATGGTGATTCACAACTAGTCATTAATCAGGTGAATGATGATTACCTAACCAAAGATGATAAATTAATTTCATATATAAAATAATTTTTGTTGACTTCAAAAATTACTTTGTGGAGATTAAATTTGAGCAAATTCCTAGAGGTGACAACAAAGATGTTGATTCCATGGCTACCATTGCTTCTCTCTTACATATTCCTAAGAAACAAGCCTGTTATGAGTTCATGGTGGAACAATTTTTCAACCCATCCTATGACAACCTCGAATCCGAATTCATCTACCATCTAGCTGAGGCTGATGCTTCTACCTACGGGAAAATCTACACCTATCTAAAAGACAATACCCTCCCACCTGATTTATCTCACAACCAAAAATGAAGTTTCATCTGACAAGCAGCTTGACACACCCTAATAGCTAATGTGCTTTATCAATGAGGTCTTGATGGTACTCTCCTTTGGTGTCTAGAATGTAATGAAGCTAAAACTGCTTTATGTGAGGTCCATGATGGTATCTATGGTACACATTCAAGTGGCCTACATTTAGCTAAGAAACTCCTACGTTTGGGGTATTATTGGCCAAATATGGAGATGGATTCATTCCAATATGTCAAAAGGTAGACAAAATGTCAAATCCATGGAAACTTGATACATGCACCGGCATAAGAGTTGCAACCTTTCACATCAACATGGCCTTTTTGTTAATGGGGATTGGACATCATAGGAAAGATTCATCCATCTTCATCCAACAGACACAAGTTTATCATCACATCCACGAAATAATTCACAAAGTGGATTGAAGTTATTCCCTTAACCACCATCACAAGAAAGAAAATCTCATCATTCATCCTGAATTATATCATCTGTTGATATGGCATTCCTCAATCCATTATCATGGGCAATGGTAGACCCTTCAAGAATTATGATGTCTAGGAAATTTGTGAGAGGTTTCACATAAAACATCGGTTTTCTACACCATACTATCCCTAAGGAAATTGCCAAGCAGAGGCCTCAAACAAGAATATCCTAAAAATCTTGAAGAAAACCATCAACAAGGCTGGATGTGATTGGCATGTTCAACTAAACCCTACTTTGTAGGCTTACAAAACCAATATCTGCACCCCGACAAGAGCCACACCATATTCCCTAGTCTATGGATCAGAGGCCATTCTACCTATCGAGGTTGAGATGCCATCACTTCGTGTGTCACTAAAAGGGATCATTTCAGATGAGGATTACATAGTGTCTAGGTTACAAGAGTTAGAAGTATTGGATGAACATCGTCAACATGTCATGGATCACTTGAAAGCATATCAATAGAGGATATCCATAAGCTACAATCATAGAGTAAAGCCTAGAACATTTTAGGTGGGTGACTTATTCCTGAAAGAAAATCCCCGTAGTCAAGAAGATAGAGAGAAGGGGAAATTCGAACCAAACTGGCTAGGCCCCTTTGTTATTGTATCAGTCTTCAAATTAGAAGCATATCAGTTGTCCACACCAGAAGGGGATTTTTTTGATGAACCCCTCAATAGGCTACATCTCAAGAAATTCTACACTTGAATCATCCAGTGCATCAAAAAAAGTCTTGAAAAAAATACAAAAAACATCAGAAAATGTCCTGAAAAAATGGTTTCCTTGATGAAAATTTAGGAAACAGGTGTCTTAGTAACAACAAAAAAATCAAAACAAGAGAAAAATACAAAACAAGTGAAAAAAAAATCAAAAAAATCTGAAAATCTGAAAAAGTGCATTAAAAACAAGTAGTGAAAACCTAGCAACAGGTGCTATTTGTGATAGGTTAGCTTTTCCATTTATTTGAGCATGCCGACCATTTTCTTTCGCGACCAATCTACCTATCATCAGAAAGATTCATGTACATATTGTTGGCACTCTCAAATTTCCCAAATTTTGAGATGCCCATTTCAAAATTTTGCCTCTGCACTTATAGAAGTGCATTTGAGAAATTTTCCTGAGTGACCTACTTTGGAGGCTTCTAATTCAGAGCCTATAGATTTTTGTGCAAAATCCCTTTATACACCCACTCATGTGCCATATGTGAGCAGGCACGTCAATTTTTAGCTTCCCACGATGAGTTTTGACAGTGTTTCAGAAAGTGAAGCTGGAGGGTTCTAGCACTTTTCTACTGTTTGCAAACTTTCAGTTTTGCAAAATAGACTCCCGTTTAAGTTTGTATTTTAAAATTGAATAATTTTCAAGTAAAAATGATTGTTGCTCCTAATTCTCTATACCAAGATGAGCTCACATGTCAGGTTTCAAAGCCTCATGATTTGATTTACTATTTTTAGCAGATCAAAATCAAACACAATTTGTTCAGTTTTGAACTTACATTGTCTAAAACCTTTCTAAAAGGTCAAATTTGACATACAATATATTTTGATGGGAGATGATTGAATAAAATCCCTCATCCATGTGTTTTCACTGCACCAAAATGAGCTACTATGTCTAGTGGTAGCTCGCCAGGAGTTGATTTGGTATTTTTCCAACAAGGTGATTTTCTAGGTTTTAATTGGCTCTGAACAAGCTATTGTTGCAGAAAGTTTAAGAAAATTTGACAGTTAATAACTTTTTCCTAATGATTGATTTCTCCAATCCATCTTTTTCACTCCATTCTTAGGTCTGATGTCTAAATTCTTGCAAGTTTTCATTGCTCCAGGAGGTCGTTTGACCAGTTTTCAAAGTTGATTCCAGAGCCCACCTGGCCAGTTTTGCACATTTAGTAAAAAGGTTAGAAAGCAAGTTTTAATAACAACCAATTTCATTTTTTCATCTCTAAAGCATTCTGAAGCTATCTAAGGCTAATTTGAGCACGAAAGTTGTTTGAAAACAATTTTTTTTTAGCCGAGCCCACCTGGAACCCGACATGCTCTGCACCATTGTGGAATGCTTTGAAGGAAATTCTATAGTCATGGTTGTAAGAACAGTAAATAGTGGTGAATCAACAATGAAGATATATTTTTGAAGTATTCAAATCAATGCTTGTCCTTGTAGTTTAAAAGTGCAGGTGATTTATGTGATAAGAATGTTTAATAAAAATTCCTTCATGCATTAGGGAGTTTTAATCAAAGTCTGAAATGCTTTTGCTCCAAAGCATATAGAAAGAGGGTGGTCTTGCACTTGAGTTCCTTTGGGATAAAAAAAATATTTCAAATCTTGTTTTTTTGTGTGAACAACTACATGATACTGAAGGGAGCCAATCTGTTATATAGGCTTGTAGTGCTCAAGTTTCCTATTAATGTAAATACATCTCTAGTCTTGTAGTCATAAATCAGGCTTGAAATGAGGTCTAACTAAGTAGGAATGAATTGAGGATGTATCCAAAATGGATTTAAAGCTCACCAAATTTTTTTTGAATGTTTGGAAATATGTAGTTAAGGATAGGTGATTGGCTTAGAGAAAAAGAAACACTTGATGCCATACAAAGCAAATCAACAACGAGTGAGTTTAGTTATTGGCATTTCAGCCTGGAATTGGAAATTTTTTGTCACTTTTGCAATAGGGAATTTCTCCCACAAAACTTAGCACGCCTAGGGTATGCACAATTTATATTTGTTGAAATTGTTTAGTGACTTTCAAGCAAGCGCTAATAGAAAGTGTTGGTGCAAGGGTCATAATGGCTAGTACAATAAAATAAGATGAGCCATTGTGTCAATTGACAGTGGGTCAATATTTGTTAAATGCCTTGTTGTGGCTACATTGAAAGTGTAAGTTGGTGACCATCTAAGCTGTCTGTAGGGAGCGATGGATTAAGGAATAGAAGTCCATCAAAGCATAAAGGAGTGATGGTATGAAAATGGAGAACCTTAAGCCATGCGCAGGAGGAATACAAGTGAAAACGATGGTAGCAAGCATCCAATGCATATCAATCCTAGCCATTGTGATACATGAAAGAGATGCATTGAACTAGTTAGTACGCCATGAGTACAAAACTAGACACAAAATATGGATTTCTTGAAAAATCTAAGAAACTATTCAAAATAAGGCTCATGTCCTATGCACCATGGATTTGTTGAAAATCCTTTAAAAATTTTCAAGCAAATGCAGCTAGAGGTTGCGTTGAAATTGAAGGAGGACATCGATTCAATAATGAATCTATTTTAAAAGCTTCAGAGACTACTTAAACAAGTACTATGCACAAGCATACAAGTTGACGGGGAATATTAAAGGGATAGCGCACCCTAGATGAAGGCGTTGAAAACTTTGGAAACTTTGAACCAAAAGAAAATGTAGAAGAGAAGGGCGCAATCCATAGAGGAAGATAGGTGCAGTTTGGGGCCACGAACCAATGAAGAGAGTGCCATAGTGGCTGCTAAATATACACAAAATAAACATGTTTAAAGACTTGAAACTTTAATCAAATGTGGTATGTAAACAAGGTGTGGCCTGCACATGAGGGATTTGTTGAAAATTCACATAAACTTTCAAGCAAATCCAAAAGTACAGTATTGAAACCGATTATAGGCATCCATCAAGGCAATGAATGAGGCATGACTATCAGAAAAAGGGGAGCATTTTAAATAAATAGAAACTCAGCCAATTCTATATGTTACAATTGGAATGCACAAAAGGGTGAATGAATTCATTGAAAATGCCTCAGACATTTTTGAGTAAATGCAATGGGTAACTGTGGACAGTAGCACAGGGTTTGGGAACCCATTAAGGCTCAAATGTTTCAAAATGAAGACAAAGTTGTATGTTGACCTCTATAGAATATGCTTAGCCACCACTATTCAAAATTGAAAGGTTTCAGGTGTACATTCAAAAGACTCGACAACCCATCAATTGTAGTGTGCAGTTTGTAATATGAAGGTAAGTTTTCATGAAATGCTACCATGAACACATGGATTGTTGAGCATGGATCCCGTGGCTGCAGAATGCCTAAAAGAAAATTAGGGCAAGAAACAAGCAAATGAAGATCGATGGCTCAAGAAGGAGGTGAAATGCAGAGAAATCTCAACCTTTCCCCTCCAGATTGCCCAAGGAAGGTGCACGACGGTTAAAACCCATGAATCAATGGAATGCCGCCACATGGCACAGTGGGCCCAAGAGGGATTGAATGCATAGGGTAAAGTTTTGTCGCCTTAGTTCAATTTCTTGAAAAGCCTCTCATTTGAAAAGTAAAACATTTAAGATTGAAATGTTGGCCTCGAAAAAGTTTAAAAATCAGATAGCCCAGTGAAATTAAGTGGGTCCACATTTAAAGAAAGGGATTTTAAATGCAAGGTGAATATTTTACATATACATGTAAAATAAAGTGTGGTATGTAAAATGAAAATCAAATGGGCACATGAAGTATTTTATTGTCGCATGAAAATGAAATTTTTTATTGCATCTTAATGGGTAAGATTTTAAATGGCATGAGGGGAAAAGTGAATTCATTATTCACTTTATAAACAAATATAACATGTTGGGCAATAAAATAAAGTTAGAGCCCAAATATTAAAGTTGTAAACTTTAATATTTTTTGGGAAATAATATAAGGTGTAGCTAATGTAAAAGAGCATAAAATGAATTTTTCACGGGCAAAGGATATTTTTCACATAGCTGGGTGAAAATGGTGAAATTTCTCCACATGGGAAGATTTTATGTTTCAAGAGCAAAGGAAAATTGAGAGGAAAATTCAGTTTGTTGCAAAGAGAGGAGAGAGGCTTTGAAAATTTGTTGATCAATGGGAATGGAGCTTCCAAATGGCATTTACAGACCATTCTTCTGGAACATTCCATTTTTTATTTCTTCTCTTCTTCTCTTAATTTTAAAGGGTTCTGAGGTTGAGTTGTGTTATGAATTTTTGTATGGGACTAGGTAGATAGAAAATGTCAAATTCTGAGTCATAATTTGAGTCTGTAAGCTGTAATTTCTTATTTTATGAGAAAATACAACTAGTTTGTGCAAATATATCATGAATGTCTTCAAAGTGTTTGCACATTCATGAATATCTTCAAATTGTCTCAAGACTTGTATATTTTTAGTCATTTGAATTCAATAATACCAAGTATCTTTGAGTTTAGCATCTCAATTTCATGAGATTGTTTTGTTTGCTCATTGTTCTATTTCAATGAAATGGTTAAAATGCTTTGAGTAGATGATTGTGATTGAAGTGTGTAGGTTGGATTTGGTAAGAAAAAATTGGTTGATAACAGGGGAGGGTCTGTTAATGTAAGACATTAACAGTTGATGTAAAGCATTAACAATTTATGTCCACTGGTTGAATCATGTTTGTTGATGAATTCATTTTATGTGTCTGACTACATGGCCCAAAATTAGGCACTAGTTTATCTTGCATTTTAATGCATCTCAGAAACATTTTATAAATCAAAATCATTTTAATCCCTGTTGTGTTGTGTTAAGTCTTTTCTCCCAATTATTGAGTTAGTGTTAACATACCAAGAAATTAGCCAGATTTGAGGTTATTAATGCTTTGCTTGGTGTCTTTTCATTGGGATTTATCTGCTATAAAAAGTAATGTCAATGTGTATGGTTGAATTAAGTTTTAGGCATTGTGTAGGTTGACCCACCTTGGTCCTCCAGAGCCAGAAGTGTAGAAGATCTCAATCCCTGACCGAATCTTGTCAGTTGGCCAAATTATCCATTGAATCTAATCATTAGAAGGTGGGTAGTCTATAGGATTAATTGGTCTAGTTCAGTTTGGAGCACCAACATAATGGCAACTCTGCTGGGGAGAATTTGAGAAAATTGTTATTGAAGAATCTAGAAACTCAGGAATATCATTTGCATAGAGTCATATTGTTTCCATTCTGAATTAGTTCAAATGTTGAAGGATTTCAAGCCTCGAGAAATAATTCTTGCAGTGAACCTGAAGATTTTAAGATCTATGGTGCTCTGCTGGTGAAAGGAACTCAAAAATAAATTTACATGTGAAAGAAATTCATTTTGTTCAAAGTTCAATCGTCTACAAAGAGAGGTGGCAACTCTGTCAAAAGAACTTGTTGAAGAGATGAGTAAAGTTCCAGATCTACAATATTTCCAAAGAATTTGTAGTAGCTACAATGTTTCCAGGTATTCTTCACATATTTGAACTTCTTAGGAAACATTGGTTCCCTTATTTAGTGAAATTGAGCACTACAATCAAGGGAGATTGGATATTATAATTGAATAGTTGTAGGGGGAATAATTTTCATTTGCAAAATGCATTGTTGTCCTAATTATCCCTCTACAAGTTGTAATATCATGCTTAGAACACAACCTTGTCCTCAAAGGAAGGTGTTTGATAATGAAAGATACAACCCTTTAGATTTTAGTAAAATCCAAGGTTACCCACATTCTATCCCAAGAAGAATTAATGAACATTTTCCTAAGTTTAGAGATGATTTTGAAGAATCAACATCAAGACATGCACAGTGTTTCATTGATTTGATGGAAGATTGTCAAATTGAAGAAGAAGATGTTATCATGAAATTGTTTGTAAGAACTTTAGAAGGTATGGTTGAAGGTTGGTTTACTTGCTTACCAATGCATTCCATAGATTCATGGAATGAGCTCAGAACATGTTTCCTTGATACTTTTAAAGATGGGTCAATAGTGAATGATGAATGCTTGTATGAAGATAGAAATCTGCATACTCAAGAATAATTTGAAGAGGAAATTGTAGAAAAGGTTGAGTCTAAATCATATATTGATGCACTGTGTGATATAGAAAGATTGGAGGATGAATCTATCTATGATTTTCATGATAGATTTATGAATTTTCTACTTACTATACCAGAATTAGAAAGACTTGATGAATCATTTTGCATTGATTTGTTCTGTGAGAATTATAAGCCAAGTCTGAGTACCATGCCAGTTCACTTGAGGCCCCCTAGCCTTAAATTCTTATATCAATGGATTTCAATAATTGAGGAAATGATAGATAAATGTGGAAGTCATCTCTTAACTCAATTATGTGATAGTAATTTTTCAAGATTTAGTCCAATGGATGTAGATGGTATAGTAGAAGACAAGAGTGATAGTGAATCATGCAGTGATAAGGATGTTGTTTCTGAACAACCTATAGAAGAAATATGTCCAGAAGAATATTGCAGCCATGATGGTCATGAAAAGATAAATGAAACATGTGAAGTGTCTTCCATTTTCTTTGAAAATACAAAAATAGAGAGCAGATTTTCTATAGCAAATGAAGGCTACAATGATGCAGATGATATCGAGAGTGTTTCTTCCTCTATGGATTTTGAATATACAGTTGAAGATCATGCTGATTCTGATGTTTTAAGTCTTCCTGATGAGAACAATGGTGTTGTAGATGGAATTTTGCAATCAGCTAAAAAGCATTCTTGTATGGGTGATCAAGAGGATTTCAAATCTATTGGCAGTCCTAGTAATTCTGATTCCTTTCAAAAGCAAGAAGTGGAATTAATCCTCTTGAATGAAAAGTACCCTAATGAAGATGATGGCAATGTTTCTGAAGGGCTCACAAGAACAAGAATATGATGGATATGAATTGAACATCTTGTTTGAAGAAGACATGTGTAATGAGCAGTACTGCAGTACACTTGGTTATACCAATCTTCTAAGTGTGTGTAGCACTGATGAAAGCTTTCAATGAGGAGATAAAGGATCCTACAGATTTGAAGAATGCTTTTGAGAGCATTAGCGTATTAGCTACAAATAACAGAGAATGCAAGGATTTTCAATAAGAACAGTCATCTGTGAGAATTTCCCATGAAGAAACAAATGATGATTTTCAATTTGACTGTGAGGAATGCATCCTTGCTGATTGTTGCAATAGTGTGAACAAAGAGAAGGATATGTATGCAGGAGATGTATTGAATCAATTAGTACAAGCAGTTGATAATGATGAACAAGGAATCCCTATTTTTCTTGATGTTTTACCTTCTTCTATTCCTTTTGCTACCTTTGAAGCCATTACTTAATGTTTGCATGAGGAAAGCATTTATGTAGATGTACATGAAAGTGCAAATGCAGATATAAATGTGAGTACAGCTAGTTACATTTTCCATGACGAGTTTGCACATGAGGAACATGATTGTGTCTATCATATTGATGCATATGAGGACCTTTTTTCTGGATCTACAATTCATATTTCCTCTAGTGAGAAGTATGTTCCATATTATCATGTTGAAGCAACAAGAGATGATGTTGATTTCAATACACCTTGCATTGGTGAATGTGTCTTTGACACTCATTAGGATGATTTTTTTTGCAAATGAAAGTTTTGATTCTCATGAACCTATACTTGAAGTTTCCCTTTGTGGTAACATGTTGAATGTTGATGATCTTGTCTATGAACATGAGGTGGAGAACATTGTTTGGGATGTTGGCATTTCTTCTAAATGCCATTATTTGAATGAAGATGAAGGTATTGTGGGTGTTGATAAACTTGATTTTCAGAATCTTGAAACACATGGAAATGTGTTTGGGTTGTGTTGTTGGGATGAAGACATGCTAACTAGTGATGCATTTCAGTTGGAAGAGACACAAATGTATGGGCAATCTTTGCTCAGGACACAAGAGGATTGCATGTTGTTTTTCAATTGTGATATCTCCTCTAAGCATGATCATTATGAGAGGGTTAGTGAATATGGTCTTGATCACTATCCTCTCATGTTGCCACTTGATACAAAAGCAAAGAATGAAGAGAGTGGCAATGATGAAACCTATTTGATTTGGCTGCCATGTAATGAATCCAAACAAAGAGCAAGTTTCCACTTGCATAAAGGCAACCTGATACTTGTGTTTGCAAAGGTACAGTCACCTATGTTGTTATGGTTTGACAAAGGCAAGCATGAGTTGAGGGAGATCAACTCTTTCTATATAATTGAGTTTGACAGAGGTAAATGTTGACTCCTCTTTTTCATTTGGTGGCCAGGGGTCACCAAATGAAGGTGAAAAAGAAGAATGAATAAAGGAGCAGTTTGAGGACACCCTGATGGACTCAGTATTAGGTCTAATCCCTCAAGATCTAGAATCTTGCTATGCCCACAAGGGGAATACATCCATAGTTAGAGCCACTATTGGCACTCTCAAATTTCCCAAATTTTGAGATGCCCATTTCAAAAATTTTCCTCTGCACTTTTAGAAGTGCACTTGAGAAATTTTCCTGAGTGACCTACTTTGGAGGCTTGTAATTTAGAGCCTATTGCATTTTGTACAAAATACCTTTGTACAACCACTCATGTGTCATATGTGAGCAAGCATGTCAATTTTTAGCTTCCCACAATGAGTTTTGACAATGTTTTGAAAAGTGAAGCTGGAGGGTTCTGACACTTTTATGTTGTTTGCAAACTTTCAGTTTTGCAAAATAGCCTCCGTTTGAGCTTTCATTTTGCAACTGAATGATTGTCAAGTCAAAATTATTGTTTCTCCTAATTATCCATACCAATATGAGCTCACATGTTAGGTTTTAAAGCCTCGTGATTTGATTTGCTATTTTTAACATATCAAAATCAAACACAATTTGTTCAGTTTTGCACTTGCATTGTTTGAAACCTTTCTGAGAGGTCAACTTTGACCTTCAATATCATTTGACGGGAGATGATTCAAGAAAATATCTCTTGTATGCGTGTTCATTGCACCAAAATGAGCTACTATGTCTCATGGCAGCTTGCCATGAGTTGATTGGTATTTTTCCAACAAGGCGATTTTCTAGGTTTTAGGTGGTTCTGAATGGGCTGTTGTTGCAGAAAGTTTCAGCAACTTTGAAAGTTAATTTTTTTTCCTCATGATATATTTCTCTGATCCATCTTTTGCACTCCATTCTGAGGTCTGATGTCTAAATTCTTGCAAGTTTTCATTGCTCCAGGAGGTCATTTGACTAGTTTTTAAAGCTGATTCTAGAGCCCACTTGACCAGTTTTGCACATTTTGCAAAAAGGTCAGAAAGCAAGTTTTAATCACAATCCATTTCATTTTTTCATCTTTAAATTATTCTGAATCTGTCTCAGGTCAATTTGACCATGGAATTTGTTTGAAAACAATATTTTTTAGTTGGGCCCACCTGGAACCCGACATGCTCTGGACGATTATGGAATGCTTTGAAGGAAATTCTCTAGTCATGGTTGTAAGAACAGTAAATAGTGGTGAATCAACAAGGAAGATATTGTTTTGAAGTATTCACATCAATGCTTGTCCTTGTAGTTTAAAAGTGTGGATGATTTATGTGACAAGAATGTTTAATCAAAATGCCTTCATGCATTAGGGAGTTTTAATCAAAGTCTGAAATGCTTTTGCTCCAAAGCATATAGAAAGAGGGTGGTCTTGCACTTGAGTTCCTTTGGGATAGAAAAAACACTTCAAATATTGTTTAGTTTTGTGAACAACTACATGATACTAAAGGGAGCCAATCTGTTATATAGGCTTGTAGTGCTCAAGTTTCTTGTTAATGTAAATACATCTCTAGTCTTGTAGTCATAACTCGGGCTTGAAATGAGGTCTAACTAAGTAGGAATGAATTGAGGATGTATCCAAAATGGATTTAAAGCTCACCAAATTTTTTATGAATGTTGGGCAATATGGAATTAAGGATAGGTGATTGGCTCAGAGCAAAAGAAACACTCAATGCCATACAAAGCAGATCAACAATGAGTGAGTTTAGTTATTGGCATTTCAGCTTGGAATTGGGAATGTTCTATTGCTTTTGCAATAGGGAATTTTTCCCAGAAAACTCAGCACGCTTGGGGTATGCACAATTTATATTTGTTGAAAGTGTTCAGTGACATTCAAGCAAGTGCTACTGGTAAGTGTTGGTGCAGGGGTCAGAATGGCTAGTGCAATAAAATTAGATGAGCCATTGTGTCAGTTCAGAGTGGGTCAGTATTTATTAAATGCCCTGTTGTGGGTACATTGAAAGTGTAAGTTGGTGACCATCTAAGCTGTCTGCAGGGAGCGATGGATTAAGGAATAGAAGTCCATCAAAGCATAAAGGAGCGATGGTATAAAAATGGAGAACCTTAAGCCATGTGTAGGAGAAATACAAGGGAAAATGATGGTAGCAAGCATCCAATGCAGATCAATCCCAGCCACTATGATACATGAAAGAGATGCATCGACCAGTTAGTATGCCATAAGTACAAAACTAGACACAAAATATGGATTTTTTGAAAAATCCAAGAAACTATTCAAAATAAGGCTTGCGATCTATGCACGATGGATTTGTTGAAAATTCTTTAAAAAATTTCAAGCAAATGCAACTAAAGGCTATGTTGAAATTGAAGGAGGGCATCAATTTAATAATGAATCTATTTAAAAAGCTTCAGAGACTGCTTAAACAAGTACTATGCACAAGCATACTAGCTAACAAGGAATATTAAAGGGATAGTGCACACTAGCTGAAGGCACTTAAAACTTTGGAAACTTTCAAACAAAAGAAAATACAGAAGAGAAGGGCACGAGCCATAGAGGAAGACAGGCGTAGTTTGGGGCCACACACCAATGAAGAGAGCACCATAGTGGCTGCTAAATATACACAAGATAAACATGTTTAAAGACTTGAAACTTTAAACAAATGTGGTCTGTGAACAAGGCATGACCTGCACATAAGGGATTTGTTGAAAATCTACATAAACTTTCAAGCAAATCCAAAAGTGTAGTATTGAAACCGATTATAGGAATCCATTGAGGTAATGAATGAGGCATGACTATTAGAAACAAGGGAGCATTTTAAATAAATGGAAACTCAACAAATTCTATATGTTATAATTAGAATGCACAAAAGGGGGAATGAATTCATTGAAAATGCCCCAAAAATTTCTGAGTAAATGCAATGGGTAGCTGTGAACAGTAGCATTGGGTTTGGGAACCCATTCAGGCTTGACCATTTCAAAGAGAAGATAGAGTTGTATGTTGACCTCTGTAGAATATGCTTAGCCACCACTATTCAAAATTGAAAGTTTTCAGGTGTACATTCAAAAGACTCCACAACCCATCGAATGTAGTTCACATCTTGTGCTATGAAGGTAAGTTTTGATGAAATTCCTCCATGAACACACAGATTGCAGAGAATGGATCCTGTGGTTGGAGAATGCCTAAAAGAAAATTAGGGCAAGAAAAAAGCAAATGAAGATCAAAAACTCAGGAAGGAGGTGAAATGTAGTCAAATCTCAACCTTTCCCTGCCAGATCACCTAGGGAAGGTGCACAACGGTTAAAATTGTTGAATCAGTCTAATGCCGCCACGTGGCACAGTGGGTTTAGGAGGGATTGAATGCACGGGGTAAAGTTTTGTCACGTCGATTCAATTTCTTGAAAATCCTCTCCTTTGAAAAGTAAAACATTTAAAATTGAAATTTTTCTACTGAAAAAGTTTAAAAAATCAAATAGCGCAGTGAAATTAAGTGGGTCCACATTTAAAGAAAGGGATTTTAAATGCAAGGTAAATATTTTACATGTACATGTAAAATAAAGTGTGGTATGTAAAATGAAAATCAAACGGGCATGGGAAATATTTTATTGTCCCATGAAAATGAAAATTTTCATTGCATCTTAATGGGTAAGATTTTAAATGGCACGAGCGGAAAAGTGAATTCATTATTCACTTTATAAAAAAATATAACATGCTAGGAAATAAAATAAAGTTAGATCCCAAATATTAAAGTTGTAAAACTTTAATATTTGTTGGGAAATAATATAAGGTGCAACTAATGTAAAAGAGCAAAAAATGATTTTTTCACTGGCAAAGGATATTTTTCACACAGCTGGATGAAAATGGTGAAATTTCTCCACATGGGAAGATTTTATGTTTCAAGAGCAAAGGAAAATTGAGAGGAAAATTCAGTTTGTTGCAGAAAGAGGAGAGAGGCTTTGCAAATTTGTTGATCAATGGGAATGGAGCTTTCAGATGGAATTTGTAGATAATTCTTCCGGAACATTCTATTTTTTATTTATTCTCTTCTTCTCTCAATTGTAAAGGGTTATGAGGTTGAGTTCTATTCTAAATTTTTGTATGGGACTAGGTAGAAAATGTCAAATTTTGAGTCATAATTTGAGTCTATAAGTTGTAATTTTTGATTTTATGAGCAAATACAACCAGTTTGTGCAAATATATCATGAATGTCTTCAAAGTGTTTGCACGTTCATGAATATCTTCAAATTGTCTCCAGACTTGTATATTTTCAGTCATTTGAATTCAATAATACCAAGTATCTTTGAGTTGAGCATCTCATTTCATGAGATTGTTTTGTCTATTCATTGTTCTATTTCAATGAATTGGTTAAAATGCTTTGAGCAGATGATTTTGATTGAACTATGGGTTGGATTTGGTAAGAAAAATTTGGTTGATAAGAGGAGAGGATCTATTAATGTAAGACATTAACAGTTGATGCAAAGCATTAACAATTTAAGTCCATTGGTTGAAGCCTGTTTGTTGATGAATTCATTTTATGTGTTTGAATCCATGGCCCAAAATTAGGCACTGGTTTATCTTGTAGCTTAATGCATCTCAAAAAAATTTTATAAATCAAAATCATTTTAATCCATGTTGTATTGTGTTAAGTCTTGCTTCCCAATTGCTGAGTTAGTGTTAACACACCAAGAACTTAGCCAGATTTGAGGTTATTAATGCTTTCCTTGGTGTGTTTTCATTGGGATTTATCTACTATAAAAAGCAATGGAAATTTTTATGGTTGAATTAAGTTTTAGGCATTCTATAGGTTGACCCACCTTGGTCGTGCAGAGCCAGAAGTGCAGAATATCTCAATCTCTGACTGAATCTTGTCAGTTGGCCAAATTCCCCATTGAATTTGATCATTAGAAAGTGTCTAGTATATAAGATTCATTGGTTTGGTTCAATTTGGAGCACCAACACATATCTTGGCATCTCGGTCATGTCTCACCCTAGACTGGGGGCAAAATCTTGAACTTAGTGGGGGCATTCAAATTTGAGTTTGAGCCAACAGACAAACAACAGTATGACAAATGTAACAAACACAACGATCATGGTGCGTGCAACTCAACACTGCACATCAATCACAAACTTGAACACATCAACCATCCTAATCCAAACAACCAAATAAATCAAACCAAAAGCACACTTTAAATGGATGATGTTCTTCTGAATCATGGCTTTATCACTGTGGCATGAATGTTCAGCTGTTGAACTTTTATTTTTGTTAGATCATATCTCTGGAGCCCCTCAATGATGTATTGAACTAGAGGAGCCAAAAAGGAGTATGATTTTTCTTTGTCTATTGTCTGTGAGTTGATCATTATTGCTATGCGAATTATCACAAGATGTGCTCTACAAAGTATCACTAATGAAATTCTGAATTTGCATAGGAAAATAGTTAACTCTTGTCTATTTATGCAAGTGATACTCATGTCATCTCAATTTAATTATACTTAGATGCTTGTGTTAACTTGTAATATCAAAAATCATGGAAGTAGTACTTAGGTCATCGTGGTCTAAATATACCATCGATGCTTGAACTCAATTTCAACATTTTAAAGGCTCAATGATGATAAAAAGCATGACAAATCAGTTGTTACAAATGACAACATCTGAATATTAGATCTGCATGGTTAAGTTAGATTGCATCGATGTTTGCATCTGTATCTATGAGATTTCCAAAACTGTAACAATTTCACAAGGATGTTATCTCTAGCACTAATGGATTGAGTGCACTTGACATTACCAAAACACATCATTTTCATATAGAAAACACATCAATTGCATCATCATTTGCACAAATTTGAAAACATTTTCATATAGTTTCACATCAGTTGCATCATCATTTGCATGCATTAGAAAACATTATCACATCATTCATCCATCCATACATGACATCATAATATTTTCATCAGAAAACACAAAAATAAGTGCATTCCATCTCACTTGCATGATCCAAATCATTTCATCAACTATTAACAAATTAAGAAATTGGTCCATTAAGATGATTGAAAGACATGCCCAGTAGAGTAATAGTTCCTAGCAGAAAAGCATCTCTATTTTAATAGGGGCATAATTGAACTTGATGCATCACTAAAATCATTTACTCCTTTCATAAAATCGATCTTGGATTCACATAAGATGATTGAAAGACATTTCCAGCAGAGTAATATTTCCAAGAAGAAAAAGTTGCTGAAGAACGTGACTGGTAAAAACATAATTCCATTGTTATGAACATCTAAAACTAGTAGTGAAGATGAATTTGTTAGTACTCAAATCCAAGACTGACAAAGGACTAACTAGATCATTGCATACACATCATACAAAATTTTCATAATCAAATCCATCTCACATAACATAAAACATCATCCATTAAACATATAGAATCATCCATCATACATAAACATCATCATTACATAATCATCATGATGAACATCATATAAAAATCATATAGAACTATGGACCATCATGTGATCATTTCATACATCATTCATTCATTGCATCATTTATTTACATGAGAAAAGTACAAACACATCAAATGCATCACATTTCATTGGCATAATAAAATCCATCACATAGGCATCATTCATAAAGCATCATAGAATCATAACACATCAGTTGCATCATCATTTGCATCCATATCATATCATATCATCATCATATACAACATCACATAGCATATATAAAATATAAATAAAATGCATCTATCATAATCATCATCATCATCATCACAAAAAAGAAATAAAATGCATCCATCATAATCATCATCATCATCATCATCATATAAACATCATATAGACACATAGATCATAATCATTTCCGCATATCATATAACCTCAAAATAATAATGTCAAAGTGTACAAGGATATCCAAGGCTATACAAATACAACAATATCAAAAATGGTAGTGTGTCATAATGTCTGAAATCAAGAGGTACATCATCAATGTCTCAAATACATCAGTGTATACATGTCCAAAGCATATCAAGGAATCACAATAGGATTTATTTCATACTCCCCTCAGATGGTGTCAGAATCACATGACCAATGCTTCCCCCACTTGATGGACCTGTACTAGGATCTCTTTGATCTCCAAGAAGTGGTTGTGTCACCCCTCTACTCATGGTTCAAGATGGGGACCTACCTAACCGAGACTGTGCAAAACTCTCCTATCACTCAAGAGGAACCACATCATGATATCAAACCTTGTAAAACTTAGCCTCCTTGGTAGTACGTTGTATCTCCCTAAAATAGTCTAAAGCACTAGTAGCCATTGCAGCCTACTGTAATCTCTTGAAGACACCATCAGGCTACTCCACCTGTTGTTGCAGAGTGTCTCTCTCTACAGAAAGTGTGGCAACCTGTGCCTACATCTGTCCCTATCCCTGAGCCTAGACCTGGGTGAGCTAAGCCTGTACCTACTGAACCTGCTATCTAGCAACATCCCTCTTTGTTGTCAATACAATAATCTTCCCCTAGGCATGTGCTAGTAAATCTTGAACCTTCTCAAGCTAACCTTGTAGTGTCTCAACCTGTACCTATAATGCATCAATCTGTGTCTTCTGTTGTGGCAAGGGTAGTTGAATCTCCACATGTCGCCTCTTGCAATGAACTCTCATCTCTCCAACATCAAGACCTAGCCCTCCTCCACCCTCATATCCTCCCCCATCACCCCCATCATCATCCCCACTGCCTCCATCTCCATCACCATCCCCATCATCACTGCTCTCCTCCTCCTCCTCCTCCTCCCCTCTCTACCACCTCTACCCATGACCTCTTGCCCCCTCCTCGAACAATGGTGCTGGCTCATCTGGGATGGTAATCCATGGGAATGGATGCAAGAACATGTACTGTGCATACTCCTCTGATATCGACACATTGATGATCTCTAGATGCACCACCCAAATGACAGCTTGTAATCCATGGAAATGTTGCACGACTACATCATAAGACAAAATAGGTCCCCACTCTATCGAATCCACCCATCATCGTGCATAAATGGGCCACTCCCTAGGGCATCCCCTGAATCCTACCATACTATCTCAGTACTCTCAGTAGCAAGAATCTCTCAATAATGAGTTGTGTATGGCCAATCAGGTACATGGTCTGACACAAAAAGTGGCATCTTTGTGTCATCCTCAGGCCACTGCTTGCAATCAAGATACGGTCGCCATACCACAAAATTGAGATCATCTAGTGTTCTCCTCTAGTACTCCAATTTTCCTAGCCTAGGTTGAGCAAGTTGATCAACATAAATGTGTACATATGGCCTCATGGTGGGACGTTGTCTCTCTCTCTGACTGGCTATGTGACTACTATATGCTCCCAGGCCCAGACCTAAAGTAATGTGACCCCAGTCGATAAACTAGCCCTGTGAAGATAGACCACCTAGAGTAAGTCATGGTATAGATGAGAAAGCATGCAACAACCCCACACATATCTTGTGCCTTGAACAATCATGCTCTCTAGAATCTGCCCCATCCAACTAAAAGTCCCTTTCACTTGCAATTAGGAAAAAGGAACCCGCCAATAAATCTAACAAGAACAGAAGGAAATGTGGCATAAGCATCAACCATATCCCTTTAGGGAATCTCATAACCACATATTTGATCATCCTCGAATACTCTGCGTAGTGCACTAGTCTCGCCCTACTCCTGAGAATCATATAACACCAACTCCCCCACAACAAGAATCTGTAGAATCTGACATACGTCATTTGGAGTAACTGTGATCTCACTAGTATGCAAATGAAAGGTGTTATGCTCACTATTCCACCTCTCTGCTAGAGCTATCAACAAACCCCTATCGATCCTAATTTGGGGCATATCAAACAAGGATGAAAAACTACATCATGCAATCATGACTACATTAGGTGCCGTCAAGTGTGGAATCAAATCCCACATCCTGGGAAAATGCTTTCTAATCTATAGACTCATCAAAGGCTCCTATCATCACAAAATATCACAAATTAGCTAATCAATCAATCAACATCAATCAACAAATCAATCAATCAAAAATCCATCAGCCTATCAATCTAATCAACTCTAGTGAGACTTTAATCAAATCTTGTGAGCATCAATCAATCAATCTAACTTCGCCTATCATGAGGTTTATCAATCAATTCAACCTCGCCTATCATGAGGTTCATCAATCAATTCAACCTCACCTATCATGAGGTTCATCAATATATCAATTCAACCTCACCTATCATCAGGTTCATCAATCATTCAACCTCGCCTATCATGAGGTTTATCAATCAATCAAACTATCATTGATCCTTGCCTATCATGAGGTCAATTATTAGTATCAATCATCAAATCTCACCTATCAAGAGATCAATGGAAATTTAACCTATCAACATCATCAATCATCATCAAATCAAAGACTGACATGATCAAACATCATCGACATCAAGGAGTCCAATCAAGAAAATCATCAATCTGGTCTAAATTTTACCAATGTGCTAAAATAGTGCTTCAATGCTCTGAAAACCCCTATGCACTAGAAAAATTCATCAATGCACTAGAACAGAGTTCCAATGTGCCAAATTATCCAATGCACCATTACATTTGGTCTATGCACCAGAACATTTTACCAATGTGCTAAAATAGTGCTTCAATGCTCTAAAAACCCCTATGCACTAGAAAAATTCATCAATGCACTAGAACAGAGTTCCAATGTGCCAAATTATCCAATGCGCCATTACATTTGGTCTATGCGCCAGAACATAGTCCCAATGAGTTGAAGTATCCAATGTGCTACATCATTTAATCTATGTACTAAATCAATTCACCTATGCACTAAATTCCCCTATGCATTATTTTAGTACTTCTATGCACTAATTCAAGTCACCTACACTCTAAATCTACCTATGCGCTAAATCAGTCATTCAATGCACTATAATCTATTCACCCTAAGCACTAATCTATTCTATTCACCATTACAGCTAATGAATGTGCTATTGCGGTAATCCTATGCACTAAAGTAACAAAATCTAATTTTAAAACGTGAAAAACAAGCAAGAAAATAACTTGCACAAATTACAAGAGAGGTTTTTGGGTACATACTAGAGGACCGTACATGTCGGGCGGTTGTGACACTTGACCCGCTCGAACTGATGCGTGTGGTAAGGGATCACCATTTCACCAAATTTGCACAAATCACTCACTCACTCTCAAGTTTTCAAAATTTAAATGCTCAAATGAACTTCTAATCCAAATTTTTAATCTTTTTAAGGTTAATTAAGTGGCATTTGTATGGGGTTGTTTTATTTTATTTTCAAATGGGCTTTAATTCATCAAATCATCACTAGGTGGCTTATACATCATTTTTTGGGAGATAAATCGTTTATGAATCATAAAATTTTGAGGAGATCATCAAGTCATTGAAAAATCATCAAAATTTTCAAAAATTCCAAAAAATCCTAAAAATTCAAAAAAAATTCACCAATTTATCTCTCGAGGGGGCATATATCCATCATCACCTGAAAATCAATGTCTAGGGCATAAATTTTTTTTTTGTCGACATCAGCAACAAATTTTTCTTTAAAGCAATGTGTAAACACATCACTTCAAAGAGGGGAAAAATGTATACACCTAAAATTGATCAAGACAATTAATTAATTAAATAATAGCTATTTAATTAATGAGCTCCCTTTATTCATCTACTTATAAATAAATTCTCAATTTATTTATATAGTTCACAATTTCCTAAATTCCTCATCCTAAACCACATTATTCTAAATTTAATTAAATGAATAGATGGATATAGTTTGTTTTTATTTAATTAAATATATCCTCACTAAGTTTGAATAATTTCAAATTGAAAATTAGTCATATGTCTACAACACTTTTTGGTCATATCATCAAATGTCACATGTAATTAAATATGACTAATATTTAATTACATTATTTTCAACCAATTATCTTCAACAAACTTTTAACATGTGGGATTATTCCTCACACAATTTATTCCTTCATCCATTTAGCATGTTGTCTTTGGTCAAGGGAATATCCTTCTTGATTCTCTCCATCTCCACCGTTCATCCCTCATGTTTGAATCTGGACCGTCAATCGCTGCCACATCACAAGATACTTTGAAAATCCTATAAATACAACCCTTTGCTACAACATTTATCATCCATCTTTTAGCAAACTTATTATGCAGGAATATCTTTGGAGCAATTGGAGCATTTGGATTTCATAGTTAGCATTGTAGTATCATGTTAAATTAGAATCATGTCTTGCTTTATAGTTGCATTTTATTTCATTTCTTGCTTTATAGTTGCATTTTATTTCATGTCTTGCCTTATAGTTGCATTTTAGTTTATCATATCAATAGTTATTTGAGCATATGTAGAATCATTTTAGCTTCTTATCACATCATTTGTATCACATAAGTTAGCATCATTATCCATTTGTCAATATCACCATTATCATAGTATCATGACTTTTATCACACAGTTTCATGTAGGAACTTAGATTTCTTGCATTTTGAACATCTCGTTTCTCAAGTTGTCATTTTAACAATCATAGTGCACACATAAAATATGAGAGCCAATATGGTTTAACAAATCCTTGAGAATAGAGAACAATGGAATGTTTTTGAAGATTTGTTTTGCTACAATTAGAGTAGTTCTTTGAGTCAAATCTTTAGTATAATACATCTCATTGATGTTTGTGTGCTTTAGTATTTATTTTCTAACTCTCCCACATTTCACACACACACTAGGCATTTCAATTCCTTGTGGCATCTAAGTGCGTAATATTTCTAAGGATAAGGGGCTACTACGAACATGATATGTGGGTGGAGTGGTTTGACCTTGGTTAATGGTGGAAATTTGTCGTTGCATGGATGAAACGGTATTAAGGAGCTATGTAATGATGGGGTCAGGGTAAATGGTTTGAGATGGAAGAGACATTAGGGGAAATTTACATAAAAAATGGGCCTCCTAAGGATGACATCATCAACTTTTTGAGTTATCAAAGATCAATTAAAAGATGACATCAACTGTTACAGTGACATCATCCAAAATAAAAATAAAAATATTTATTTTATAAAATAAAACTTTCAAAAATCCTATGAATTAACTCATGATGGTTAATTTAACTCTACATCTCCTATTCTATCTCATTCATCTTTCTAAATATAAAATATTCTTTTTGGATTTTAGATTTATATTCTTAAATTCTATTATAGAAATTATTATGTTTTATAAAAAATATTTTCATTCTTAAAACAAAAAAATATATAAAAAACATTTCAAAAATATTTTAACAAAACTTTTCTTAAAACTATTTTAAAAATTTGGAATGAAATTAATTTGTAATAGAATTCATTTGTGCTTCTTATTTTATAAAATTATTTTTATGAAACAAATTCAGTCTATTTTTTATTTTTCATTTGTTTTTGTAGGTCAATTGCATCATAAAATAGCTAAAGATACTTGTACTTTGCCACTGGATATGTGCAAGATTATCATGGAAAAAATAGGCCCTTAAGTGGCAAAAAATTTAGAAAAATCTGAGTTAGGAAAATTGAATGTAGTTTCACAAGCATAAACCACCATGACTGACTACTTAACCCTACTATCCTTTGATCACTTTTCAAACATTTGTTTGAAAAAACCAAAATTAAACACCAGACCCACCAGCCTTATTCCACACTATCCTCTTCCGAGTCATACCTTTTCTACTAGGCTTTGAAGTCTACAATCATAGGGCACTCTGGGCCACAATTGGCATGTGTTGGGCTCATGGCCTTTTGCTCAGGATCCCTCTCATCATTTTGGTGCCATTCTTCCCCCAATCCCAGCTTCCAATCCTTGTCATCACTAACCACTATCTCATTCACCAATTCTTCATCTTCGATATAGCATAGAGCCTAGCTGCATGGAGGATTAGTGACTACCTTCACAACACATAACAGGAAGAAAATGTTGCACTCACGAACATCCCAAAGCCTCTCAAAAACTTCAGGATTGATGGTTTTGATCAATGGAAATTTCATCACCTCCCGACCTTGCATTCGAATCATGTAGTAATTTTGTGGCATGGGCATCAACTTGTTCTTGTCTACATTATCCAGGGCCGCATCGATGTCAACTAGCCATGCATAATCAAAAACCGATTGTGTGAGTTTTTGGAATTCTCCTTTGACACCTCCATGTGCAAAAGGATAGCAAAAAACATGGAAGGAATCTCTATGTTGGACCTAGAGCTATGGTAGGCCCTAAAAAATTTAGGCCCTAGGACTCTCTTTGTGGCCCACAGGATTACTAGGTATGGAGAAGAAAGAAAACCCTATAGTTTTTTGTTTGTGATCTCCCCTTTGAAGGCATATTGTTGCTTATCCTTGCTGATAGAAAGCATAGTCTCCATTTTATGTTTCCTGCGAAAGGCTTTCAACTACTACCACCCACGATGCCCACAAACCACCTGCCATTTTTTCTTTTGCAAATATTAGTCGATTTCTCTAGAGACTTCATTTGGGCTATTATAGTTAAAACTATTTAGGGCTTTAATTCCAAATCTTTCCAGGATCATTATTGCAGGTCATATCCACTTTCCACTAGCTTATTACAATGAGTACTCACCATGGATGTCATGCCAAGCCCATCTCATCTTTTTTGATGTGGCTTTAACAAATTACCATTCCCACCAATCTCACTCATTTGGGTCTTTTCATCCTGAGCCAAACCTACCGGCATCTAGTAAGTATGAGCTCATCTCCTAGATCTTGGTAGACCCATGTTAAATGCCACCAAGACCCACATTTCATATCTCTTATTGCCAGCTCTTTTTCCCCTGTGGGCCCGCATGTATACATGCCTTGCTCTAGTTCCATGCCATCTCACCTGGAATGAATCCCATTCATCGCTTTGTTAGGACTAAGTCTTGTCACTTCTTGCACCCATGTAGGAAAAGGAGAGTTTGCTGACCAACATGCTCTCTGATTAATTTCCCTGTTTCTAATTGAATTGCTTCCTTAAGGTCTTAGAATTTTCTTCATTGATTTTTTCTGCAGCTTCTTTCGCCATGCTATTTGTTCTTTGATTTCCTTCTCTGTATATGTGGAATGCCTTGAAATCCTCAAACCTACCCAAAAGTTGAGATATTGGTTGAAGCCAATGATTCAATTTCTAATTGGGGTATTTTTTCTATCTTATTGAGTTGATAGTGATGAGGGAGTCACCTTCAAGTTGTATTCTCTTTACACCTATGGCTAAATGCATTTGAATCCCCAATAGAGCTGCTTGGAACTTCGCTTCATTGTTTTTGCAGCTTACTAGTGGTTTGGAATTCTCTGCTATCATCTCCCCGAGCTCATTTATGGCCACACAACTAGCACCTCCTGGGCCTGGGTTACCTTGTGCCGCACCATCAAAATTTATCTTGATCCAATCTTTTTTTGGAGGTTCCCATCTGACTTACTTTCTCTTCTGTTGTGATAATATTTGGCCCACAACTATTATTTTAGGTATGGTTAATCCCTTGAAAGCTTGTTTCATTTGGTCATCCCAATTTGAGTAGGAGCTCTGCTTTCTTGAGTTTGATCTTACTGCTTCATTGAATGTTTCATTGACCATACCTTCTATTTTTTCAGACAACCTTTCTCGTGGCATTTCCTTATTTTGAAAGATCCTTTTGTTGTGTTCTTTCCAAATTTCCCAAATCATTATTAACGGGGCTATAGGCTAGATACTGTTAAATACTGCCTTTCTTCTTGGATGGGGCCACATATTGAACCATACCAATAAGCAGTTTGGTAGGGGAATTTGTAAAATTAGTTTCTTCATGAAATACTTCCAACAATGCTTTGAGTATGGGTAGTTCAGCAGTAGATGGTTTGTATCTTCATTGTTATTTTTGCACAAGATGCATCTTCCAGGGCTCTGAATTCCAAAGGTAGCTAATCCATCCTCTATTAGGATCCTTTTTTGGATTTCCAACCAAGAAAACACCCCTACTTTTGGTAGGAAATTCTTCCCCCAAAGCAATTTTTTTGGCCAATTTTCTCTTACCTCTACTTCCTTGATTTTTTATCCCAGCTTGACTACATAAGCTCTCGTTGATGAGCCACACCATTTGATAGTGTCCTCCTGGTTGGAAGGAAAAAATTTCCTTTCCTTTAAGATTGTAGGAAGGGCTTCCTTTTGGTTTTTTGGAGCTTCTAGATCTTGTAAGGAATGCCATTCCCATTCTTGCACACCTTCCCTTTCTACCATTCTTCCATAGTCGCATACCTTCTCACCCCAAGATCTTGTAGTTTCTTCTCTGATTAGTTCCATGTTGGGTAGTGTTGCTAAAGATTTTTTTCTATTCCATGAACCTTTCCAAAAGATGTTGATTTTCAATTTCGTATCTCCCATGTCACATGCCTTGAGATTATATCCCTCTATTCCATCAAATAGTTCCAAATGGCTAAGCCTCTAGGAGGATTCTCAGTTGTGAGGATTTAGATTGGGGAATCTAAGTCCAGATACTTTCTTCTTAAAATCCTGACCCAGCATTGCTCTCCTCTTGCATAGATGAACCAAACCAATTTTGCACCCACTGCCATATTCATCAGTCTTAGTTGTTTAATACCTACTCCTATGGCCTCTTTGGGTGAAATTTTTTTTTCCCATGCCACTAGGGTAAATTTTTGTTGATCTTCTGTACCACTCCAAAAGAAATTTCTGAATATCTAGTTGAGTTTCTCCACAATTGTTGTTGGAATCTTTAGGCACACCATTGAGTATATTAGAATGGCTGATAACATTTCCTTTATCATCATCAATTTACCAGCCGATGATATCCATTTCCCTTTCCATGTCCCCATTTTATTCTTGTAGTTGTTTATTAACCCTTCCCAATAGCATTTTTTGTTGATACCCACAAATAATGGAGTTCCCAAGAATCTCCCTAGAAAATTTGCCACTCTCAAGCCCAAAATTCATTCCAAGTCTCTCTGAAGGCTCCGTTGAGTGTTGAGAAAGAAGATGTCTGATTTATTCCAGTTTATACTTTGACCTAATGCCTGGAAATATTCCTCCAAGAAGGTTTTAATAGTTCTTGCTTCTCTTCTACTTTCCATCCCAAACTAATTTTTATCATTGACAAACTGCTAATGCATTGTGTTCTCAATACCATTAGCTACTTGTACCCCTTTCCATTTTCCTGCATGTCTTAGAGATGTTATTCCTCTTCCCATTACTTCCACCATGATAATGAATAGGAAAGGGGATAGGGGATCCCCCTGCCTAATCCCTCTCATGGATGAAAAGAAGCCATGAGCTGTACCATTTATCAACACTAAGAATTTTGTTGTGGAAATGCAACTTTTCACCCAGCTTACCCATTCCTCCTAAAAATCTAAATTTCCTAAGTACCTTCAGTAGGAAATCTCTATCCACCAAGTCATATGCTTTATGTATATCCAACTTGAGGATCATACATGGCTCTCTTTCCTTTCTGGCTAAATGCAGGGTTTCATGAGTTGTTATTATGCCTTCAACAATTGATTTTCCCAGAGCAAACCCACTATGTTCCTCTGAGATTATGTTCCCTAATACTCCCTTCAATCTGTTTGATATTATTTTCATAATTACTTTGTACACTATGTTGCATAAGGAAATTAGCCTGAAATATCCCATCTTTTCCAAGTCCTTCTTAGGGATCAATGCCAAAAATGTATGGTTTGTTGCTCCTAGCATGGTCATCTTCTTTCTTGACTCTTTTGCTGCCAGGTATAGGTCTTCCTCCACTATTTCCCAAAACTTTTGAAAGAAGTATGCAAAAAACCAATCCGATCTTGGGGACTTGTCTCGATTGAGTTAAAAAGTCATTGTTTTCACCTCTTCTTTGATTATTTTCTTATATAGCATTTTATTTTGTTTTTCTCCTACAATCCTAGGTATTGTTTCCAATAGTTTATTTCTAACTTCCTCATTGTTTCCAGTTGGTCTATTTAGAATTTCTTGGAAGAAATTTGCTGCCTCCTCGTTGACTTCATCCAACAATTGAGTTATTGAGCCATCTTCTCTTGTTATGGTTGTTATTCTATTCCCGCTTCTATTAGATACTACCATTGTGTGGAAGTATTTCATATTTCTGTCACCTTCTTTGAGCCATGTTTCCCTTATTTTTGTTTCTAGAAGCATTCTTCTCTCTTCAAGATCTCTACCAGTTCCTCTTTCAAGGCCTTTTCCATTTCAAAATCCACCACATTCTATCCTTCTTCTATAATATGTTCATTGAGTGTTCTTAGCTCTTTTCCACCCGTTCTTTTTCTTGAAAGATATTTTTGAAATTTCTCTATTCCATTCCTTGAGTTTATTTTTCACATGATTCAGTTTTCTGTTCAGTTTGTATAGGCATGAGTGATTTCCTACTTGTACTTCCTACCACCATTCCTTCATCAAACTAGGGAGCTTATAATCTCTTGTCCACATTTTATCAAACTTAAAAGGGTAGCCCACTGGGGTGGCATCTGGTTGGATTTGTAGCTACACTGGGAAATGGTCCAAGCCCACATAGGGTAGAATAGTGGCTTCAAGAGTTTGGTATATTCTTCCCCAATCCCCAAATATGAGAAATCTATCCAGCCTTTCAACTATGTTTGTGAATCCTTTCCTCCTATTTGTCCAGGTAAAGGTACCATTTTTTTTGTTGCTATATCTAGTAGGTGGTTGGTGTCCACAAATTCCTAAAAATCTTGCTGGACTCTTGTGATTCTCCCTATTCCACCTCTCTTTTCTTCACAATTCATGGTTTTATTGAAGTCTCCTGCTATGATTCCTTTTTCTCTCCTAAGATTCATTAAGGCCTAAGAGATTTGCTGCCAAATTATTTTTTTCTTTCCTATCTGAGTAGGGCCATATGTGTTGATTAATGTGAATTGCTCATTCTTTTGTATTATTTTACATTTTATTGCTATCCAATTCCTGTTCTCCTCCATCAATTCACATATTACTGTTCGAGTGGGTTCCATATAACCCCTAGACCTCCTGAAGCCCCTTCTACCCTCACAAAGCATCCTTCCCAATGCTTCCACCACTTCATTCTATTCTTGATTGCTTCTAAGTCCCATTTTGTTTCTTGTAGTATGAAAATGTCTGCTTTGGATTGGTCAATTTGGTGCTTGACCAGGCGCCATTTGTTAGGGGCGTTTAAGCCTCTAACATTCCATGTTATTATCCTCATTGTGACTAGGGAAGGAGAGTCTCCTTCCCAATCCATAGTTTTGTTTGGCTAGCTACATTTGTTGCTATTTCCAGTTTAGCTTTGTTGGTTTTGGGACCTCTCTTCCTGTTGATGGTTTCGATGAGAACAACACCAGTAAACAAAATATTACTATTCTGCTCTCCTGAAAGAGAAAGAATAACACATGGATATCTAACTCCCAAGGTCTTTGTAATCGGTTCTCGATTGTGCTGATTTCACTCAATGGTTGATGTGAACTATAATATTCAAGGGGCCTGCTGGTGTTGAGTTTTTGGATTGTTCTAAGATCAAACATAAATTTAAGCCTACTTTAACCAGGTTTTTTAAAGAAACAAAAAAATATAGATCAAAGCTTTGGAATCAAAGAGAATCACTACTGGATTTGACACCATTTTCCGACGGGGCGTTCGTCAGTCGTTCGACAAATCTCTGTCGAAAGAGCAATGCAATGGAAAAAATATTTCCATCGCTGTTTTTCTGTCGCAAGGCTGATGACAAATTAAACGTCAAAATAATGGCAAAGAATCGTCGGTCGACGAAATCATGAAATACCTCAGGATTTTGTCAGAATATTGATGAAAAATTTGTTTATCCACCGATGAATTACACCAGAAGTTTGTTGTCGGTTCGACGAAATGGGTAAGTAGTAGCGTGGAAACAACAGAGGACGTTCGTTGAAATAGCGACGAAATACTCAAGTAGTAGCATCAGAACAACACCAAAAGTTCATCAACTTTGCGATGAAATTAGCAAGGACTAGCGTTGGAAAAACACCAAAATTTTGTCGAAAGTGCGATGAAATGGGAAAGTAGTAGCATTGAAACAACACCAAAAGTTCATCGAATTTGCGACGAAATTAGCAAGGAGTAGCATCGGAAGAACACCAAAATTTCATCGAAAGTGCGACGAAATGGGCAAGTAGTAGCATCCAAACAATGCCAAAAGTTCGTCGGAAGGGCGATGAAATGGGTAGGGAGTTACGATGAAATCGTCGTCACAACTATAGCAACTTCGTCGAGCCTTTCTGTTGATTCGTCGGTGGTTGTTGTTGAAATTGTGACGAAGAAGCAAAATTTAAAAAAAAAAAAAATATTCGTGGAAATGTACCATTGCGGAGACTGATAATTGATCATACATACAGACTGCATATTGGTTTGAGGCTTCAAACGATGCATTTCTTATATTGAAAGTGCATTACCTTATTGAGCTTCTCTTTGTTTTGAGTATAGTTTAATATTCTCTACTTAACAAGGCCAACCACATGATGGTGGAAGCTCATTCCCCTCCCCCCCTCACATCACTCTCAATTCCCCATACCCAATCATATAACATTAATCATTGATTCATCCATTAATAACATATAACATTCATTCATTCATCCATTAATAACATATAACATTCATTCATTAACATATAACATTCATTAATTAACATATTCACATTCATTCATTAACATATAATATTCATTCTTTCAGTTTTTACATATTATCAAAATATGGTTGTCATGATATGATTACAATCACTTTTTTGTTTCTTTTTTAAAGCTACATAAAAATTTGAAGTGGAGTATCATTTTCTAAATCACCTATCCCCCTTTAGTTGTTCTTCCCTCTACTTGTGATCTTAATGTACGCCTAGTCATCTACTCATGGCGTGGAGGCTGCTACAAGGGGGGTCTACTACAATAACAAAGAAATGTTAAACTGATATGTTTTATTATTATTGTCACAAGTATTTCATTAATTAAAGAACATTAGAGTGGTTCTCTTTACCTTATGGGTCCACATCATGTTCTTGAACTTCTCTTATAGACTCATGCTCAACATGTTGAACACCCTCTAAATCCTGATCTATAGTTGAAACGCAAAAGGTTACATTAATTAATACACCAATTGAAATTAAAGTATGTTTAAAGAGAACATAAGAATTGGTCCTCTTTACCGGATGGGGCCAAATCATGTTCCTGATCTTCTCTAGCCTAATCATGTTGAACATGTTGATCACGGTCTACATGCTCTAAAGTTGAAACACCAAAGGTTACATTAATTAATACACCAATTGCAATTAAATATGTTTAAAAGAACTTTAGAGTGGTCTTCTTTACTTGATGGGGCCACATCATATTCCTGATCTTCTCTAGCCTGATCATGCTCAACATGTTGATCAGCTCTACATGCTCTAAAGTACCA